>JAOTIZ010000008.1:2981308-2996313 GCA_027123425.1 Erythroxylum panamense | reverse complement strand
AAGAAAACCGAAGAGGAGACACAGGAAAAAGGAAGAAGAAGAAAGGAAGAAGAAGACACAAGTGGGAGGGAGATGTCGGAATTTAAAAAGAATTTACCGATGAAATTACCGACGAAAATTTTCGTAGGTAAACTCAAAAATTTTTATTGCGCCAAAAATTCCGGCCTTTTTGCCGACGGAACGAAAATTTCCGTCGGTAAATATGTTCCGTCGCTAAATCATATTTACCGACGGAAAATTCCGTAGATAAACTCCAAAATTTTTATTCAGCAAAAAATTCTCAAATTTTTACACACGGAACGAAAATATCCGTCGCTAAATCATATTTACCGACGGAATTTACCTACGGAATTTTCCGTAGGTAAATTCAAAATTTTTTATTCCACCAAAAATTTCCTCCATATTTAGCAACAGAATTTTTTCGTCGCTAAATTCCATTGTTAATTTTGCTGCGACGAATTCCCTCCAAATTTAGCGACGAATAATAATGTCGCCGCTAAATCACTTAACTTTAGCAACGAAAATATGATTTCCGTCTCTAATTACCAACGGTATATTTTTCGTCGTTACTTTTTCGTTGCTAAATTGTAGTGATAACCGACGACCATATTTTTCCGTTGCTAACTTCTGTCGTTAATTTTGCCGTAACGAATTCCCTCCAAATTTTGCGACGAATAGTAGTACCGTCGCTAAATCACTCAATTTTAGCGACGAAAATATGATTTCCGTTGCTAATTTTTAACGGTAATTTTTTCGTCGCTAATCTATATTTTTCTTGTAGTGCGTGTTTCACGAGGTAAGATGGAGGATGTGATGATAGTTGAAAATATTATTCGATCAATGACACCAAAGTTTAATTTCGTGGTATGTTCAATCGATGCACTTTCATTAGATGAACTACAAGTTTCATTGATGGTCCATGACCAAAAGTTGGTCCAGCAGGACAAAGCGGAAGAAGTTCTAAATGCCTCCATCAATAGCAATACCTCATCTCCAAAGAAAGGAGATAGTGGAAAAGGAAGAGGCCGCGGGAACAAGGGTCGTAAAAACTCAGATGATGATCAATGGCGTGACTCTCAAGGGTGAAGAAGATGCCCAAGCAGCAAGAATTCATCCTCTAACAAACTGAAGTATGTAGATAAGTCACAAGTTGAACGCTACAGGTGCCGCAGGTATGGACATTATCAATTTCAATATGATACAAATTTGTCTAAAGGACATGGTGCACAATCTAACTTTGCAGAATAAGAGGAAGAGATTTCTTTACTGATGGCTTATGATGCTCAAGAGCCAGTAAATTCAGAACTATGGTATTTAGACACAGGATGCTGCAATCGTATGTGGGGAGATCAATTTGTATTCTCATAATTGGATGAATCCTTTTCATGACTCAGTGAAGTTTGGTGACAATTCCAGGGTTGCCGTTATGGGAAAAGGAAAGATACTAATTCAAACTAAGAAAAACTCAACTAATACTATTCCTAATGTGTTATTTGTTCCAGATTTGAGATTAAAGTTGCTTATTGTTGGTTAGCTTTAAGAGAAAGGGTATGAAGTTACTATCAAAGGAGGAGTCTGTAAAGTATTTGATGAAAATTTGGGTTTAATTGCCCAAGCCAACTTGACAAAAAATTGAATGTTTTCACTACATCTCAATAATATTCCTGCACAGTTATGCTTCAACGTAAATTAAAAGAAGAGGGATGGTTGTGGCATTTTCGCTATAAACATCTAAGCTTTGGTCGATTAAAGACACTACAGTAGAAAAATATGGTGACAGGTCTTCCTTACTTCACAATTCTTTCTCAAATTTGTGAAGAGTGTGTTGTTAGCAAACAACACCGTGATCAATTTCCTAATGGAAAATCATGGAGAGCGGAACAAGCTTTGGAGTTGGTTTATTATGATCTTTGCGGTCCAATTAAACCTACTTCTAATGGAGGTACAAGATACATAGTTACTTTCGTTGACTATTTTATTCGGAAAACTTAGGTATATTTTTTGCAGGACAAATCTGAAGCTCTTGAAGTATTTAAAAACTGTAAGGCATTTATTGAAAAGGAGGTTGGTTATCCAATAAAAGCTCTTCTCACCAATTGTGGAGGAGAATACAACTCACAAGAATTTGAAAATTTTTGTGAGACCCATGGAATTAAGAAGCAACTAACATTAGACTCCCCTCAACAGAACAAGGTTTGTGAAAGGAAATATTGTACTATTATTAACACGGTGTGTAATTTTTTGATGAGAAGTTGTATTCTGAAGAATTTCTGGCCTGAAGCAGTCAACTAGAGCATTTATATACTGAACAAAAGTCCTACTTTGGCTGTCAATACTATGACACTAGAGGACCCATGGAGTGGACAAAGACCGATAATAAATCGCTTCAAAATTTTAGGGTGTGTTGCCTACACCTATATCCCAGATGAGAAGAGAAAGAAATTAGATGTCAAGGGAGAAATTTGTGTTTTTCTTGGTGTTAGTAAACAATCAAAGGCTTATAAACTTTACAACCCTAACACCGGGAAGATTGTAATCAGTTGTGATGTTGATTTCAATGAATAACAAATATGACCGTGGTCTCAAAGCACGGTCAAATAGCAAATTCCAACGGATTTAGATGGAGATGATGACATAGTAGTAGACCAACATCTGATGATCTTGAAAATAGTGATTTTATAGCCTCTGAAATTGCACCAGAAATAACAGAATCTAATGCACCAAATGAAGCAACAAGGTTGGAGGCTAAATGTGTGCGAAAGAGACCAACATGGATGACAGATTATAAGGTAACTGAAATTGGTGAATCTAAATCTTCCCTCACCCACTTTGTTCAGTTCTCATATTTTGACCCCATAACTTTTCAAAGTGTTGTCAAAGATCCAAAATGGCGTAAGGCCATGGATGCTGAAATTGCTATAATTGAAAGAAATAATACTTAGGAATTGGCCAAGCTTCTTAAAGGCCACAAATCAATCAGAGTAAATAGGGTGTATAAGAAGAAATTGAAGCAAAATGGTGAAGTTGACAAATACAAGGCACACTTAGTTGTAAAAGGCTATAAGTAGGAGTTTGGTGTGGACTATAGTGAGGTTTTTGCTCCAGTCGCACAACATGATACGATTCGTTTGCTAATAGCTCAAAACTCATGACTTATCTTTCAGTTGGATGTGAAATCGACCTTCTTATATGGAGATTTGAAAGAGCATGTATTTATCGATCAACCTTTGGGTTATATTAAGAGCGGAAATGAGCAGAAAGTATCTAGAATAAAGAAAGCTCTATGGATTAAAACAAGCTTCATGTGTTTGGTATAGTCACATTGAGGCTTATTTTCTGAAAGAAGGATTTCACAAGTGCCTATATGAGCACACACTTTTCGTTAAAATAGACAATGGAAGAAAAATGATTATTGTTTGCTTATATGTAGATTATCTTATATTCACTAGAAATGATGATGTCATGTTTGAAAGGTTTAAAAGATCCATGATGGTTGAATTTGAAATGTATGATCTTGTTATGATGCGTTATTTTCTTGGTATTGAAGTAGTTAAATCTATTGCTAGAATTTCTATTTCCCATAAAAAGCATGTTGGAGAGATTTTGGATAGGTTTCAGATAAAAGATTGCAATCCTGTAGGTATACTAACTGAGTTTGGATTGAAGTTAAACAAAGGTCATGAAGGGAAGAAGGTTGACAACACACTCTTTAAGTAAATAGTAGGTAGTCTAATGTCTTTGACTATAACAAGACATGACATTATGCACTCTGTAAGCTTGATTAGTAGATTCATGAAGAATCCAACAGAGAAGCATCTCTTAGCTGCAAAGAGAATTTTTCAGTATTTACGAGGAACTAAAGATTTCGGGCTGTTCTACAAGAAGGGTACAAGGTCAAAATTGATTGGATTTACTGACAATGATTGTGCAGGAGATCAAGATGATAAAAAAGCACTTCGGGTTATGTCTTTATGCTAGGTTCAGGAGCTGTATCGCGGTCTTCGAAAAACAACCAATTGTCACTTTATCAATCATTGAAGTAGAATTTGTTACTGTAACTTCATATGCATGTCAAGCAATTTGATTGAAGAAAATTCTCTAGGAATTGAACTTTAAGCCGGAGAGAGCTATTACAATTTATTATGACAACAATTCAAGTATAAAACTCTCTCAAAATCCTGTTTTACATGGTAGAAGCAAACATATAGATTTGAAATATCACTATCTATGAGATCTGAATAAGGAAGGAGTCATTGGTCTTATATGCTATAGAAGTGAAGACCAAGCTGCGGACATATTTACTAAAACCCTGAAGTTGCCTTCATTCGTACGATTGAGAAGAATACTTGGAGTTTGCTCGATAAAAAATCTAACTTAAGGGAGAGATATTTTATGATTAAACTGAGTGTTTACACATCAATTTAACGATGGATTGTTAAACAATTCTTTCAATTATCTACACATTTTATTTGTCCTAATCTTTAGGTATGTTAGATTGAGTCTATAAGTGGTGCCTACTATTCGGTAGTTTGTTAAGTAATTTATATTTCTTTGTTTTTATCTGTTTTACATAAGCCTATTTAAAGGCTAATTGATTTATTGAATAAATGTACTGGTTTTATTTATCTTTTTTGTTGAATATTATCAGCTTTATTGTGTATCCAATTCTGCTATCTCTTTTGTACTGGTTTTATTTATCTTTTTTTGTTGAATATTATCAGCTTTATTGTGTATCCAATTCTGCTATCTCTTTTTTTTTATTTCTTGTAACATAGTCTAATATGGATAATAAACCGTCTTCCTTTGTTGGTTAGCCCATCTAGTGATACACACTACTGTTACTAGAAAGACTTACGAAACTACGAACCTGGTAACGGAACCTTTTTCAGTGATTTCCCTGCTTCCACATTTTTGGGGATAACTGTGGAAATTATAAGCAGTTTTGAACTCCTGAAAGTTCATCGCTTGCCTTGCCAACTTTGTCAATCAGAATATGGACAAATCATGAATCTTTGAAATTTCGGACACCATCCGACGAAGGTTTTGGGAAAGAGAGACAGAAATTGCAGGAATTTAGGAACAAGAAGATTAAATAATATAGTTAGTAGTAGAAGAAGATTGATGTCACACTTGGTGAATTTGATAGGGGCTTTGGACAATTCCGACAAATAGTATATATCGAAGACTGGTTCAATACCTGTAATTTATGGTAAGGTGTAATCCTTACCAAAGATCCTCCAGACAATAATAACCTGTTAAAGATGTAATAAAGTAATGAGCTCTTTAAACGTACGGTAAGATTTTCATGTTACTTGCTCAACAAGCAACGCCATGGATTGAACTCTCGTTACCGGTATTAAGTTTGGACTCGCAGGCCGTTTTAAAATTTTTCATTCAGAGTCTACCCAAACAAAACAAAGTCGCAATGACCCATAATTTTATCAACTGTAAGAAATATCTTTTCCATCGTCGGTTAAGATGTGTCATTTGACCATTTACCAACTCCACGGTCTTCAAATGAAAACGTAAAGACTAATGATATTTTGTACCCCAACCAAAAGAAAAACGACAAATAGTGTGAGTTAACTTTTCATCTTCATCTTGCGGATCTTAGGCAGGCGGTAACGAGAATACCTATGACTCCATAGTTTAGGCAGACAGCCCCGTGATTACCATCCTATCATTATCAATACGAACTTGCCACGTGGAAACCGTATCTGATTACCCATGATGTGCAACGCTTTTGTTCTACTTTCAAGCCTGCTAAGTAACCAACCCGTTACTCGAGTTGCTCCATTATATTAACCGCACTGGAGATATATCTCAATTCTCATTCCCATACAGAATTAACCTAACCAGGGTTAATATTTGACCCAACCAGAGTTATTCCCCCCACAGCCCACTCCTGTAAAGCAGTTTATATACAAACCAGAGCTTGCCGGTGATTTGCATACACATACCTAATAATATAAGCCCACCTTTTAAAACTCCTGCGAACAAGATGATGCTCGGCGAACGACATCGTCCAAATCCGACGGTACATGTTCCGCCGTGGACACTTGTCGACGATTCCAATCCCGAGTTCTACACTTCCGACTCCGGCAATGTCTCTGCCGTGTCTGACTACAGTCCTTATTACCTCCAAGAAGCTTTGGCGGCTCTGCAGTGCTATCTCCCATCGAACGACCCGGAGCTGGACTCTGAATCCGAGATTTCTGTTCTGGAGCCTGACTCTCCTGTGGACTCGTACTCATGCGATCAGTTCCGCATGTTCGAGTTCAAGGTGAGGCGGTGCGCACGTGGCAGGTCACACGACTGGACCGAGTGTCCCTACGCTCACCCGGGTGAAAAGGCCCGACGGCGAGACCCGAGGAAATATCATTATTCGGGTACCGCCTGCCCTGAGTTTCGAGAAGGGAACTGTAGGAAAGGGGACGCGTGTGAGTTCGCCCACGGTGTGTTCGAGTGCTGGCTGCATCCGGCGAGATACCGGACTCAGCCGTGTAAGGACGGACAGAACTGCCGGAGGAGGGTTTGTTTCTTCGCTCACACACCGGAGCAACTTAGGGTTTTGCCTCAACAGAGTCCGAAGGGTCTCAACTCGCCAGAGTCCTACGACGGATCGCCCCTGAGGCAAGCTATTGAGGCGTCGTGTGCCAAGTCGCTGTCGTTCTTGTCCTCTCCGCTGTCGATTTCCCCACCGACTACTCCGTCTGGCGATTCACCTCCGATGTCACCAATGACTCAGACGCTTAGTCGGTCACTTGGGTCGACTTCGATCAACGAAATGGTGGCTTCCTTGAGGAACTTGCAGCTAGGTAAGGTCAAATCTTTTCCACCTTCATGGAATATGCAGGTCGGTCGATCGGTCGGCTCACCCAGGGGGTCAATGCTTCGACCAGGATTCAGTAGTGTGCCGACAACTCCAACCCGTGTAACAACCCGATCTGGACCTGCCTATGCTGATTTCTGGGATAAAGCTTGTGAGGAAGAGCCTGCAATGGAGCGGGTTGAGTCTGGTCGGGACCTGCGTGCGAAGATGTTCGAGAAGCTGAGTAAGGAGAATTCTCTGGGTCGGACCGATCCGAATCAGACCCGATGCACCGGTACTCCTGACGTGGAGTGGGTCTCGGATCTAGTGCAGTGAGCCAGTGACGGTATGATTCGGCGAGGTTTACAAAAGAAATTGTTAAAAATGATTGCTTCCGTTAAATCTTATTTTTGAGTTCGTTTTGGGCCTCTCGTTTTTAACCTGTGTATATAATCTCTGAAACTGAGAGGGGGGGAACGAGGACATGCTTAACGTAAGATTTCTGATGATAATATATGTGTACATGTTTCAAGACAAAAATATGAATAGCAAATATTAAGGTTGTTAGTATGGGGTGAAGAGGACTCTGTTTTGGGGAACTCGGTAAGTTGATTCAACTCTGGAAGAATTTGGACATAACTTTTGTTGTAGGTACCTGGGCAGACTGGATTTCTGTTCCCTATATTCATGTACTTCTGTCGATTCAAGTTGTTTTATTTTCTTGTTGATATATGTAATTCGGTGATCTTTTGATATTGTAAGAGAACTTCAAGACTTCTATGTATGTTTTCTCATATTAATGCATTGTATATCTCTTCATTCTACCCTAAAGATTTATCCTTATCAGGACCACAAATAAAGATCATCTTTATTTGCTTCTGATGCTACGATAAGCGTATCAGATCTTTGTCAAGGGAAGACTTGTAGCGGTCAAATTGTCCGCATTAAAGGGTACAGAAAGCTGGGTCTGCTGAAGCTTTTGTGAGTATGTAAAGAACTTGGGTTTAACAACTCCTCCATGAGCTCTGCAAAAAGTAATTTGTTGAACGTGTTTCGTGACTTATACTAGCTGTGATTAAATTTCCATCGTTGGATTAGAGGTTCTAATTTTTTGTGGCGTTCAACTTCACGAGCTAAAGCTAAAAGCCATACTAGACATAATCCTGATTGGGATAGCCCTGCTAGCTGATGTTGAACTACTGATGGGGATTGCTGAAATTATTATTAGTTTAGGTGGGGTTAGTTGGGGGTATTTGTCTTGGATAGAGATATATTATATATATATATATATATATTAATAATAATATCTTGTAAGTTAAAAAGGAAAGCATTCTCATGAAAATATCTGTTGCCAGAAAAATCCAACTGATCAAAATACTTGGGGTTTTGAGGTTTAAGATACATTGTAAGCTTCTGAAAATTGTCATTCGATATGCATACATTCCATGAAAATAAGATTAATAGATCTTCCATTTATATAAAATGGTCCCCGGTTCTTGAAATTTTCCACGGAAATGTCCAAAAGATACTGGCAGTCCTTTATATTTCCATGGTGGAGGCACGCCACACCCGGCAATTTAAAGCGACGTTCCTCTTTCAACCAACAGGACTGTTGAAGTTGAAGCAGGACATGTGGCTTGTCCAATTCTTTGGATCATCGGAGCAGAGTTGGACCATACTTACCCGTAAAGGAAGAAAAAGTAAATCAAAACCATTTATTTGTTTTCCGGATCTCAGTGTTTGTTCAGCGTATGAGTTCTTCTATCCACCGTACTCTGATTGTTCTTGATGATCAATCATCGACATGATTGTTGATGGATGCTTTTGCGGTCATGTACATGATAGACTATCTTCCGAGATAATGTTAAGAAGAGCACTGTTTTTGTCTTTGTCAAAGATAAAAAGTTGAAGAGGGGGTCCAGCCTTATTCTATGCAAGCTCTGTTCAAGATTTTTTTGGTAGAGATGTCTGTTGAAATTAACTAATGATCAAAGCTTGAGGTCTTAATCCTTGTGTTTTATAATGCTAATAGAGAGATTTTGCAACGGAGATAAAGATGGTCCGTGCTGCTTTAGAATTGAAACCAAGATATGTATAGCACGCATATTTGTCAAATGGTAGGAGCGTGATGTAGTGCGACTTCCCGGCAGATTGAGATCACCGTCAACTTAAGTTACTGAAGCCATACCCTGAACGCGTCATCAGGTCGCTATCATCATATCATACTTTGGCTAATGGGTTACAATGGCCAACCTTTTAGTTGGGGAACTTATCCCACGGTTTAAGGTAAGAGTGTTTTGTCCCAAAACATGTGGCCTTTTCACTTTTAACTTGGAAAAAAGCACACAACAAGAAGCATAGCCGACGAAGTAGTTGGAGTTCCACATTCTTACGTCATATAATGTTGACAGGTTATCTGTTAAGCTAAGGATTTGGTGATCGTTATCAAAGTCGATCGTATTAAACACGACCTTTTACAAGACCCGGCACCCATTTTAATCGTCAGAATATGTTTTCGCCAATCTCCATTATTTGGTTGTTCAACTGAAGCTTCAAGGACTGCAAAGGTTAGCAACCATTGAACCAAGTCTAAAACAAAAAGATGGGTCCGCCCGTAATGTTCCTTGTTATACTTTTAATGAATTCAGCATGTAATTCAAAGGTCTCTCCTCGGAAGTCGGAACTCCTTTTGGGATTCAAAAACTGAGAAAGATTTTGGTTTTCCCTGTGAAACTGTCGATGCATATTCGACAACAGCCTGTTTCGAAAAAGTGGGTATTGGATTCGTTACCAATGCTGTGGACGAGCACGAGGACAGTGACATCGGGGATTGAGTTAATGGGTTAGAACTCGAAACGCTGTTGAGACCGTTCATGGTTTCCGATCAATCGCTGCTGGTGTTTGTAATCACTGAATTCGCGTCCCCTTCCTCGTCGTTGTCTTCCGACAACTCTTTCTCTAATTTCTCTAGCCGATTTATCATCTTATTCTGTTTGTTCTGTACAATAATACGGTTTCTCCTACCATGTTCTTGTTTCGGATCGGAAGAAAGCCTGGTCTTGGGAGTGAATGCTCGGTTGAAACCCAAGATTTACAGATTGGGGTCTGAGTTGTTGAAGAGGCGGAAATCCATAGAGTTGTTGAGGCGTGTTAGCCGAGAACTCGAAGGGCCACAAAACATTGTACAGATCGGAGAATTATGCTGATACATCATGGGTTCATTGACCGGAGAAGAAGCCCATTTAGTGCCGAATTAAGGCTTGGATCTGTTTCTATCGCCCCCACGATACGCATGGGGTATTGGGCTTTGTAAGTGAAAGTAAACGGGAAACTCTGAGAGAGACTTGATAATGAATTGGGCTTATCTTTGTTCAACTCAACTTTTATAGTGCAATTCAAATGGATGAGACTTGAAATGCCAATCTTAAAATAAGTAATTATGCTAAGTAAATAAAATGTGGCGAGCATATATGATATGTAAATGAGTTTGATCTGAATAGAATAGCAATGGGTTGATAATATGATTCTAAATTTAGGTATTTTTAACGAGCCGATTTATAAGTTAGGATCAGATTCAGTTGACCTGAGATCTGATTATTTTAAGTAAAACAATATTGTTTTGTTTAAAAGAAATTGAGTCTCGGATAGATCTGAACATAGACAGCCCAAATCTGGAACGAATTAAAAAAAACAATGTTTATACTTTTAATTTTAAAAAAATTATTTTTAAAAAATTGGTAAGTTTACCCATTGTCATTCCTAGTTTTAAAGATATTTTTGTCAACTTATCAATTCACTACACACTCTATTATTAATGAGATGTGATTAGTCATTATTAAATTAATGTTTAATATTAATATCCATTAATAAAATAATTTTCAATCATAATATAATGATATAATTAATATTTTTTAAGAATTTATTTACACTATAAAATTTATTTAATATTACAATATTAAGGATTTATCTATTAAATTTTGAATATGTTAAAAACTTATTAGCACTTTTTATATTTATCATTGAAATTGTTGCAATTATCCTCAAAATTTACGAGGACTTGATTGCCTTCCTCGAATTTGAAAGAAGGAATGGCTATTAAGTAACGTGAATGGATATGCTTGTTAAGAAGTCCGACGTATCATTTGAAAGTTCGATTAAGAACTCAACTTGAATAATCTTGTGACCTTCCATGTCTTTTCATCTCATCGTTTGAGATGTTTCTGAGCAAGTAATCAGTCAAAGACACCATTCAGTTTTAATGTCTTCTGTTTCCTTAAAAATCATAACATGATGTTAGAAGAAACTAAACTTTTCAACAGTCTGAAAAAGAAAATTCTTGAAGTTGAAATCGTTAGTTTAGGGAGGGGAAAGCAATTACAATGTCGATTCCTTCCTCTCTTTTCTACAAAGGTACTTGTTACGAAACTACAATGCATTGCCCAGCCAAGTGGCTCCAGGACCTGAAGGTCTAAGGTTAGAAAACGCGTTAAAATTACTTACCATAGATGTGTGGTGGGAGCACAGCTACTTCACATTTGCTTGCGTGATGGTGTACGTTCAGGAAAAATCTGCCATGCTCTACTTTGAACATTCGCGTTGACTGGTCACTCTTTCGTACCAGGTATCTAGAAACGAAGGAAGTGTATCGAGTATTGAGCAAGGTTTCAAATGCCGACATCTAGTGCATTGTTTATTACATGAGTGACCAACTAAGTATGAACACGTTATTTGGTTGATCATATATAATAGAAAAATGTTTTGTAATCATGATAATTGTCATTTGAAATTAATTATATAACTATCATTTAGTAATTATTAAAATACGGCCATAGTTTCAGTATACAAGACTCCCATATTACGAGAGTTGAAGGATGGATATCATTAGTAATAAGTATTAGTAATTATTAATACTCATCGCAATTAAATTAAATTTTATTTATTATTTTGTTATTTATGATATTAACTACTAATGTTACGTGTGATTACTATCTCTGTCGGTAGAGACAGATAACAAAACACAAAAATTATGTGCCTCGTAGTGTTTAGTTATTAACCCAACTTATTTTTGTTCTGACTCTAGATCACAAAAATATAAATTTTTTGTTCCTTCTAAAACTGTAGAATAAGATTTCTTGTCCCTGCGATATAAACAAAACACATAAGCAATTTTCAGAAATACCTCTTCCCCTCGTTTCATTAAATAATTAGATTTCTCATTTTATTTCATCGTAATTAAAAAATTACAAATACAATTAAAATAAATATTGATACAATTATAAATAATATTTAATGTAATTCGTTTTGTTATTAACTTGTACGAATATTTTACTATTTAATAGCCCGTTATTTTTTAAATTCCTTATTTATAGATACAATTAAATTACTAACACAAATAATTCATTTTAAAATAATCAATAAATTACATATTTCCAATCATATTATGCTGCAGGGGTATTTTAGTTATTGATACTGTTTTTTTATGCTCTGTTAACTGCAACTAAATATATTTTTATTTTCGAGATGAACACAGTTTTATCTGTTTTGTCCATTACAATTAAATACCTCACTGTCTCTAATTTTTGTTTTGTTCTAAATTTTTATTTCGTTTTGCCTGGATCACGATAACTACAGCGTAATACTCGTCTTTTGTCAGGTTAAGAAATTTGTCCTTGTCATAACAATTTAAAAGTAACAAAAAGCTCCATTTTTCTTCACGTGAGACGAGCAATAACTCATTATTTAATAACCTTAATTTTGAATAAATGGAGGCAGTCAGACAAAGTCAAGCTTTTTAAAGTTTCTTATCCAACTTTAAAAACCTGGACGCACATGGTTATTTGGTGCTCCTTGATCTTCAACAATAGTTCTGTACCTTAAATCTCTCCTCCTGCTGCAGGCATAGTATTGGAATTTTGGGTTGCTATGGGAAGAACTCCATGTTGTGACAAGGCTAACGTGAGAAGAGGACCCTGGTCCCCTGAAGAAGATGCCGCTCTCAAGGAATATCTTAAAAAACATGGCACTGCTGGCAATTGGATTGCTTTACCTGGCAAAGCAGGTCTTCAATTTCTCACACTTTCTTCACTGATTCTATACTCTGATCCTCTAAAGTACAAGCTTATCTCTATCATCTGATCCTATATATATATATATGTAAGAGTTTGTTTCAAGAACTTGAATTTTCTCTACTTATGCAAGTGTATAAGATTTGCTCCGCTCCCTCTCTTGTTCTTTCACTACAGTACGTGTACATATGAGCTTATGAACGTGCAATTAAATTTGATCTTCTCGATTTCAGTGAAACGTTATACTCTTCGAGTGTTTTCATGTTTCAGGTCTGAGGCGATGTGGGAAGAGTTGTCGTTTGAGGTGGTTGAATTATCTCAGACCAGACATCAAACATGGAGGTTTCACAGAAGAAGAAGATAAAATTATATGCACCCTCTACAGGAGCATGGGGAGTAGGCAAGTCCTTTCAAATGTATATCAATTTACTACTTATACACAAAAATCCCTTTGTGCAATATTTTCACTATCTTTTCATTAGATGGTCTGTTATAGCTTCCAAGCTCCCAGGAAGAACTGACAATGATGTGAAGAACCACTGGAATACCAAATTGAAGAAAAAACTAGCGGTTGGACATATTGGTGGGAACAGAAGTAACAGGGAAACTCATTACAGTGACAACTATCAAGTTATAACCATTAGCAACATCAGTGATACCGATTTGGCCCAAATTTCTTCCTCAACTCCAAAATTTGGAGACTGTGATAATGGAAATTCACCTTTTTTCGCCACAGATTCGAGTACCTTGCCACCCCTGATGGAGGTGATCAGTTATCAGCAGCACTACGAACCACAGCAGCTCACTTGGGACCAAAGCCAATGTCCTCCCAATCCTGGCACAAGTAGTGGATGTAACAGCTGCAGCCCATCATCACTCCATGAAGTTTCAGGTCTTTCTGTCACGTCTTGTCCAGCTTTACAGAACAAACATGCTTCATGGTCCAGCAGTGGGACTATGGTCCAGGAGGATGAAATTGCATTGGAGTTTGGATTTGAGTCCTTCGATGACCTTCTAAGTTAAACTGATCAAGAAAAGGGCAGTGAAGCTGGTTGATCAGCTCTCTTATCTTTTCTAAAAACATAACAAATGAATAATATTTTTCCGCAGCTGTTTATCAGATATTCCACAAATTGTAGGGGACTTAAATCGGTGAAGGACGCCGAAGAGGATATGGCTATGCTGGCATTAGAATCAAAACGTTTTAAACTATATATTGCTTTTTGTTGATGGTAATTAAAGCCAATAACTTTGTGAAAACGTGCTTTTGAATTTCCGGGGATTGTACATACGAAGCAACGAACCTGTCATGTGGGTGTTTTAGTTTCTATACTGGTTTTAGAAACTTGGCAGGTGAAGACTTGGTTCAGTGTTTGCTCAAATGGTTTAAGTGAAACTTTGATGAACACATGAGCCCGGTCGATGTCACCAATGTTTGCTTTGCTTCTGAAAGTCAGTAGTCACGAAACACGCATTGGCTCTTACACCATTCAAAGATAAAGAAAAATGCCACAATCTGAGGTTGCAATCAACGACTCTGTTCTGTGCATGTGTTTGCTTATTCCTTGAAAATTCTTCCCGAGTCGGAGTCATCATAAACTACTGGATTTGGATTTGACATTCATGATCCTATTAACTCATAACCACCATAACTTAATATAATGAAAGAAACGTCAGGATATCTCGACCTTGCAGAATATCAGCAGCCAAATGAATCCTGAGGGGTAAGGACACCCTCTACGTACTTGGCAATAATATTAAATTGTGTATAAATAGGAATCAGCTTGAACAAGATTTCCTGGGATCTCGTTCAAGCTTATTCTAATAGAAGCTTGTGGGACCTGTGGCCAAAAATAAAGGCACGGAACGAAAATGTTCCAACTTTTCGATCTCGGTCAACAATCGAGTCAAGAAAGCTTGCGAGAAAACAATGGTAAAACGACTTTGGAGAAATTGTTTAATGTCCCCAAAGCAAGCCAAACAAGCGATCTCCCCATACAATTGACTTATTGTCGGGGTGGCTGCGCCACCACTGTGGAAGCCAATGGTCATGTACATCGAGTTTTGGTAATATGCACATTGTCAGTACTTTGTTGTCACTTGTCATTAATTCTGCATAATTTTTATTG
>JAOTIZ010000008.1:2953521-2964515 GCA_027123425.1 Erythroxylum panamense | reverse complement strand
GATTATAGTGAAATACTCAGTCGTCTCCAAACTGGACGTAGGCATTGCCGAACCAGTATAAAAATCTTGGTGTTCTTGTTGCTATTTTATTTTTACTCCGTATTTATTCACGTTTCCGCACAACACTGACAGACTCGCGGCCTGTGCCAGTTTTTTAGATCCAAGCCTGTTCATTCTTCGAGAGCCTCCGGGGGCCGTCCTGGAGCTTCTTCGCCAAGACGCGAGCGGGACTTTGTACCCCATCTTTTGTGATCCTTTTGTTCTCTTTCCATTGTAATCAAAAAAAAAAAAGATAAAAATTTGAAGCACTAAAAAGATCCCTAATGCAAGCTGCTTCTCTTCCAACGAACAACTCCACAAATTCACCGGCAGAGACACTGAAAAATGGCACTCCTGCTTCTCCAGGGCCAGTAACGTTTTCCCTGTTCCTGGAGGCCCAATCAGCAATACCCCTCCGCGTGACTTTGCTCCTAGCTTTTGATAGTTTGTAGGTCCTTGTAGACAAGAAACTATCTAAAAGATGAACTGTGTCAATGGAGATATAAAAAAATAGTGGAAATTTGCAATAGCATCCAGAGAACAACTCAAACTAAAAACTTATTGTGGGGCTGAGATGTATGTTGTTCCTCTTTCTCTCGTCAAACGTAGCAGAAACTTCTCATCATGATCTACTTTTGTTAGAATTTACAATGGATTTATAGGTCCACACGAGAAAAAAAGTTAGACTACATATAATTTTAAGTGAGGTTTCATCTTAAAACTAATTGGTAATAGGTGGAGTAGCCCACTAGACTTATATGTTAATTTTTTTTCCTCTTTTTTTCTAATATGAGACAAACTCTTACTTTATATTTTAACACCCCCCTCACGTGTGGGTCTAACACGTGACATAATCTATCAATTGAAGGAGTTAACGACTAACATAAGAGCAACCTGCTCTGATACCATGTTAGAATTTACAATGAACCTATAGGTCCACACGAGAAGGAAAGTAAGTTTATATTTCGACAACTTTCCTTGTAGAACTCAGGAGTAGATTGCCTGGGCCTTGAAATATATTTAGCACATTTGTGCTTGAAGCTCCGCTAGTAGCACCGACCTCACCTTCTCTTGTAATTGCATCAGCTAGATTCTCATCCTGAACATTGGTCACAACAGGGTTTTCTTCTTAGATTTTGGTGACCTCAAGAGTTTTTGTTAAAATATATGCGACGAGACCTTTCAAGTAAAACTTTTGTGACAGAACCACTTTGAAGGCTAGCAATCAAGTCAGAGTAAGGAACAATCTTTGGAGATGGAAATGCTGTTCATCTCAAAAACAAATAGAACATCGCAAATGCAACCGAAATAGAAGTGTAAAGAGACAATCTTTTTATGTTCTTTCTCAAGAATGTTCCAAAATCACTCAACACAGACCTCACTGAGATTCTCTTCAATCTCGTTGACAATAACTGCAAACTTGGTCGAAGTCTCAATGAAAACCTTCTCCTTCCATTACCACCTTCTGATTTCCTCAAACGGATTTGCTCATCCCCCCTGCTTCCGTTCATTGGTCCATTCTGTTCCCACTAGCCAACTGAAGTTGAGGTCTACCATAATAACCTCCAAAACTCAGCAACCCAACTTCATTATCCACCGTGTACAGTGGCCTAAACCTATTCCCGTGAATGTAAAACACCGAGTGCTGAAATTGGGTGCTGAAATTGGCTCCAGTGACACAGCACCAAACGAGGGATCGCAGCGGAACTATAACAAAGTGTTGAGCACTTCGTCAAAGACGAGACCTTTCGGCTGTGAACAATAAACTCCTTTCAGGATTTATTATATAGTCGCAATTGTAAAATAAAATAATAATACAATGATATTGAAAATAAATATAGCATAGAGTTTTAAATTATTAAAAAGTTTTTTAGTTGAACAAAAAATAAGTTTCAGCCTTATTTTAAATAATTAGACAAAATATTTAAATTTCAACATAATCTTCAATGTGTGACAAAAAACTTCCTTACCTACTAAAGTCTTTGAGAAGGCACAATAGTGAAAAACACAAGCATTTATATAGGATGATCAGGAATTTTACCTAAAGCAGTATCCCTTTTATCATCTGTGAGTCCCTCTATCTCACCCAATGCACTATCTAACTGTTCAACTCTTTATTGAATATACGTTTAAGTCCCAATGTTCTTACACAATTCATCTTCAATCTGATTCATGGTATCACCCAACATCATAGCAGCAACAACAAGTGAATTTGCATGACTTGCTTCTCTTGTATCATTACTCCTTTTTCTCCTCTTTGCTAAAATATTTTCAATTTGTTTTTAAAAATATGATATTTGAGGTTGGTAAAGGACTCATCTATGTCATGCAAATTATGCTCATATTGGTCGTCACCACCTTCATTTATCTCACCTACACCTTCTTGCCTTTCCATTTCTTTAAGAATATTCGTAGTAATTTGTGGGTCATTTTTAGTTACACAATCTTCTCCATATATTTCAGTCAATTCATTATAGAAAGGAAAGTTCTTCCTTCGAAATTGAGCAGCATCTTTGTGACTTTGAGAAGATGAAAAATTTATCAATAATTTATACAAATTATAAGAAAGTAGTTAAAGAAAATACTTAAAACAAGTTAAAAGTTCAATATTTACACTTAAGTAAGAATCTCATACATGATCTTCAGCAATGATGATCTTCCTTTCGATATCTCATCCAAATCCACTAGTATCATAAACAATGCTCCACTTTTTAACTTAGATTCTATGTGAGGTCTAGCTTTTAAGTTTGAATTAGAGAGTTTTGTTGCTACCATTCTTTCTGATTCGTTGAGATACTTAGCTTTAAATTTGACGGGTAATTCATCAACATACTTATCTACCAAATTAAAGCAATATTGATAAATAAAAAATAATCATCATAATAAAGGAAAAAGAAAAACATTCATAAAATTTTTCATACCAATTAACATTAAGCATCAAGAGCTTACGAGAACAATATAGTCTACAATAATAGCATACAAAATAAACAACAAATGGTACAACAACTTACATAAACAATAATATAAAACCTCCTAACACTCAAAATATAATAGAACACCTAAAAAATGTCAATTCTCATTTTGCCAAGATGTTCGCAATTCATTGAACATTTCGTGTGCTAATTCAATTCTCCAATTTGTCCAAGCAGTAGTTGGGTTAATAACAGTTATACACTCCTTCTCAACAACTGGATTGATATGAAAATGATCCTTTAAATCATTTTCTATGGGATCAAAACTCATCTCTGCCTAATAAAATTATGAAGCAAACAAGTTATAACAATTTGATTATATGCCTTTATTGGATAAAATGACGGACTCCTAAGAATAACCCACCAAATTTTAGTAACCCAAAATACTTCTCAATTACATTGCGTGCAATCGTATGTTTTGTATTAAAAATTCCTCTGGAATTATTGGCTGGTAACCTTGACGCCATTAATTTAAATGATACCTTTAACCCCTAAAAAGTGCAAGGAAGCCCTCACAATTTGTATAACATGCTTCGACTAGGTAATAGCAACCTATATAAAAAAAACACTACATAAGTTATTCAATTTACATTATCTCATGTACAAAATTTCAAACAACCTTCCTATATCATATAGGAAAGCTTACCATGAGACACTTTTAGTCCATATCTCCTAGTAATTACATCATGAAGAACTTGACCATCAGCTACTGACCCTTCCCAACCAGGAAGAACATAAACAAATTACATATCAAGTGTGCACACACCTAACATATTTGTTGCAATGTCGCCCTTACGAGTTTAAAATATAAGCTTATCTTTAATTGTCACATTAACCCTAATATATGTCTCATTTAGAGCACCTAAGCAATTCTACAATTCAAATGAAATAAAAAATAATGAGGAACTTTAATCACACTCCCTATATTTTCTTATAAAAGTAATAGGGTTATTATCTACCTTAAACCACATCCACCGATGTTTCGAAGAGTTTGTTGCTATGGGTTTAGGTTTCCTAAACAAAAGATCTTGCAAGTACATCACTACATTTAAAACATTATGAAAACACCAACTAATTGTCTCACCTGACCTTTTAAAATTTTTCTTTATAACTCGATTTTTAACATGATAAGCAATTATATGTAATAAAATTGACTTGTTCATCAATAAGCATGTTTTTTATTAACTTTAGTCCTCCTGTACTTTCTAGCATTTCACATAGTTTAAAAAAAGCTTATCTATTCATCTTAACCATTGAAATATATTACTTATCATTGTCATGCACAATTTGCCTCACATAATCTCGATGTGCATAAAAATTTAGAAAATAACTTCTAAGATGCCAACAAATTGAATAGCAAACTAACAACATTACACAACTGCAACATACAGTTAAGACAGCCACATTCCTTTTTGTTCTTTCGACATTTTTACGTAAACTTAAAATGAAACGAGCCATGACTGCAAAAAATAATTTTTCTAATGTAATTACATAAAATTTTTCAAACAATGTACAATGTAAGAGAACAATCATAAAATAATTCAAAATGGTTAAAGGCATAAAGTAAAGTACGAGAGAAAAAAGAAGATGATATTTCCAGAGTTAAAAAGAGGGGATTATAGAACATAAAAACTAAAACTCAAATAAATAGTTTAAATAAAACCCTAATTCAAATAATCCAACACCATCTTAAAGAAGATGGAAAGAAAGGCAAAAGCATATTAAGCATAATGACCCTAGTGGCTAAAGATAAGGAAGTAAATTTTATGCATTGTGCTAGTGACATGGACTAAGAATAGCAAAAAGAATTTTAAGGCATTTTCAAAGTACTATTGATTATGGTAAGAAGTTTGAGATTGATGGACAAAATTTATTCACAATGTCACTTCCAACTAGCAATTCGAGTTTTTAAGGAAGAAAGTTAAAGTTTGGGGTCTTTAAAGTAAGGAAGAGGTGTTAGATACGTGTTTTAAAGCAAGGAAGAGGTGTTAGATACTTATTTCAATTGCTAATAACACCATTTATTCAATATTCAATTTGAAGCTTACTATAATTAAGTTAAGTTATGATATGCTATTCTAAAGAAATTAAGTTATGCAGCAGTGGTTTACATCACAATAATTACTTATGTGTTCATCTAATATCCCTTTACATATATACTGTTATGTACTGCTATATATATCCCTTTACTTATGCTTGAGACTATGTACTGTTATATATGCCTAACATTTATTTCTTTTCAACTTTAAGTCTTATTCTCTGTGTTTCATATCTAAAAACCAACAACAATTTATCAATGCTCCAATAAGTTTGTCGATGATAAAATTCTATTAAGAACAGTAATAATCTTCTCTCTGAAAATGACTAACAAATTTTCCTATCTTTCACAACATGAAGATAACGCATGGAACCAATCTCTCCAACTACATTCATATCATATATAGCCTATTGAAAGAAATAAAAATTTTGTCAATGGCTAAATTCATTCACAACCAATTTTAATTACCAGTGGTTTCCTCTTTTAGTTTTTGGTCTAGTGGAAATCTATATGGGAACAAACTCTTCTAGTCAGTGCCATAACCCAGATAACGTAGACACCTATAATCCATGTTAATACCACACAGATAGCGCATCTTTAACATAATTCATATCACTCAGATAACTCAGACACCCTTCAATCATATCAATTAGCAATTAACTCATCCCAAGCAGTTCAGATGATTTTTCACTCCAATTTAAAATAAGTTGATGCAAACACATTTAAACAAGTTGACCAAACTGCTTCACTACCATGGAGGGGAACAAGCAGGCTGTTATAACCCTTCATCAAACAGAAAGACTCGCATAATTACAGGGAAGAGACGAGAAGTAGATAAATTCCAAAAGAAAATCAAGTCAATTGCAAGAGACTATGAAGGCCAAATAAGCATCACAAAAGCTATTAGGCTAATGAGGTAAGCCAAACAACCACATTGATAGCAATATATATATATATATAATCAAGTCAATTGTAAGAGACTGAGAAGGCCAAATAAGCATCACAAAAGCTATTTGGCTAATGAGGTAAGCCAAACAACCACATTGATAGCAATATGTATAGAGACAAGAGTTTGAAGACGAGAGCGTGAAGATGACAGCGAGGAGGACGAGAGCGTGAAGCGTGAAAACAAGAGCGAGAAGAACAAGGATATTTCGATCCTCAATGTCGAAAAGTTTATTCCGACATACCCAGAATAGGTAAAGACAAGGGTATGTCTTCTTTAGCTATTCTCCAAGGTCTGAGAATAATTAAACTTGAAAATAACTATTTTAACTCTCTTTTTCTAAGTAAACACAAGAATAGATAGTTGTCGTGAATATATTAGGAATAGAATACTTATTCCTTTGAACCAAACATATTGTAAGATCCATTGATCCTTTACCCTATTGAAGAGTTTGTCCCCACCATCATGTGGTTAATTTTTCGATTATTCCACACATCTAAAAATATTAATTTAACAAAATGATAGTAAATTAACCAATTTTCTAATTATATATATATATATATATATAAAGAACTAAATCAAAAAATTAATCAGTTCACAATTATTTTAATTAAATCGATCGATATTAACTATAGCCTAAAACTTAAGTCTAAATTCAATTAAATCTAAAAAAAAACTTAAATAAGACTCAAACCTTTTCGTAAAAAGGAAAGTTGTTCAAGATGAAAGTAATTAATCAGAGGCATAATCAAGTAATTGATACTTAATATTTGATTTATTCTTAATTTCACGCCCTCCTTCACAACTTGATGTCACGAAAATATAATTACTACGTCCACGTACTGATTGCGATTTATTAGTTGATTACTGACATTAATTTGGTAAACTATTTGTTCAACAGTTACAATAGACATTACTGGTTACGATATACGACAATGGAACTTGGTTCCCATTCTACCGTTATCTTAAGGGTTATTCCTTGAATCAACAAAAGTGAGCCTAAGATTCACTTGGTAGGTGGAAAACTGCGAGGAGCACGGAGGTGTTAAAAGGATTTCACACAACACTCAAGATCAAACACGACGGCATACCCGTTTCCAAATCACAGACTTATCATTGGGGCCACAGATCCTCTCCACCCAACACCCTGCCAAAAACGACGTCATTTAATGTCTAACTTATACCCAAAATTATTTACACCCAAAATGATATCGTTTTATGCGCAGAACAGGGTGCTGGTCACTGAGAATCTGAACCCTATCATTGGCTCGACTTTCATTCAATGTCGGGCAACCAATCACTTACGTTGCCAGTCGATAATGAACCACCAACGACAACGCCTAGCAAAAGAAGAAGCTATCTTGGTTCCCCAAGCTTTTGTTCCTTCACATGTTTTAATCACAGGTCCAAAACAACACAAATAGTCCACAATGGATGGTCAATTGCGCGGTTGTCTTAAATCTCAAGGTAGTATGAATCGAGAAGAAAGTGACGAGAAGATGGAAGTAGTTATTCAATCCTATAAAACCATTCAGATCTTTAAGCTAATGCGTAAAACCCATTAACTAATCATATACTTCACACTTGTACACAAACACTATATCATGAATACTAACTAATCATATACTTTTCAATTGTACACAAACACAATATATCATGAATCCTCCATTGACAAACATTATCATAAATTTATCAGAAATGAAAATAGCACAATTTAAATTCATGACCTTTTGATTGCTTTCAATAAACCATTCAAAACCTTGAGATGAGTCGCATTAAATGGATCGTATCTAATCTCTAACAATTCTCTCTTTGCTTTGAGTTTATTAGTCAGATAAATAAAGATGTCACAAAAACATGTCCAGATCATTCCCTAAATTCATCTCTATATCACTTCACAAAATACTTACAAAGCTTATTAGGAAAACCATGTCAAGGATGAAAATGCTTGTGCTCACTGCTAAAATTTCTGTACATGATATCCAGAAAATGCAGAAGTGCACAATTGCATCAAGAATTTACTGGATTGAAGTGGAGATAATCCCACAACATTAACAAAAGAGTAACATAGATGTAAGAAAATCAAGTCATTCCTTGTTAACAAAAAGAGCTAGTGCCCTCAACAAAGTTTTAACACTTATAAGTCCCTGAAAATAATATAACAATACTCCAAAAAAAACAAAGGACGATTAAGAAGGCACCCAACAAAACCTTTCCCCTACATGACTAACAGTGATTCACCATTATCTCGAGCTTTACTTATCAGACGAGTTGGGTCCTCTCTTCTTGCCGAATCCAACAACTGCATTATGAAAGAAAACAACAAAAACGTTAATCCACCATCAACATCGATGATCGACCATTATGACAAAGCGTTCCCAAGAACTGTAAAAAGTGCTCAAAACCTAATCCGCAAGCATCGTACGATTAAAGAAAATTGTACATAAATCACGAGTCTGTGATGAAGGGGTGTAAGCTTTTATGTCCAAACCATAACTTAACCTCTGAAGATACCAATGTATCTCCCTCTGAGATTATCATGAAATTCGTATTGAAGTTCTCAAAATCAGAAAACCAATTAATTTAGTCGTACTATCCTTAACGTATACATCGTAACTCAAAAACCATAACTATTTTGCAACCGGTATCTACAAATAGAAAATACTGCGACGTAAAGAAATCAACAAGAGCAATCTAAAGAACAAAGCAGAATTCCCCATGTGAATAGATTATACTCAAATCGATAATTAAATTAATCATAATTTCGATCTAGAACTAAAAAACACTTAAAATAAAAAGAGGCCTACCGGCGGTGACAAATCGGCGGTTGTATTGCATCCTCTTGTGAGCACGACCGCGAGGCTTCTTCTTCTTATCTTGCTTAGCGACTTTAGGAGTTTGGCCTCTCACCTTTCCAGCACGAGCCAACGATCCGTGAACTTTACCCATGTCTTCTTGTTGGTGCGGCTTTAAGTTAGGGTTCTTCTGCAGCGTCTCTGATAGTTAGGATCAGGTTATTATATTTATATAAACAGGAGCTGAGGCATGGACCGATTTCTGTGTGGGCTCTTATCGGGCTTCCTTTTGCACATATTTCATTACAAGTTATAAATTTCGAAATTTTATAAATAATTAATTAATAGTTATTTGAATTTAATTTGATTTGATTTATTAAGCCCGGGTTTGGATTGAAGGAAAGCAAAAAAAAATAGAGGAAGAGAATTGAACTTCTCTTGGTTTCCACTGTTTGGACAATATTAAGCAAAGGGAAAGTGAGAGAATGGAGAGGGAACTGATAGAAACTTGGGCCAAATATGTTTCCCGTCAAATTGGTGGGAAAGGAGGAGAAATCCAAGACAAAAGAACCCTAATATATGTAAATTACCATAGTATCGTTATTTAACTCAACAAAAAGGACACGCTTTCAACTACAATTTTTTCCACGCAAAACACAACCCTCCTGCCTTTCTTCCTATTTTCTTCTGCACAACTTCCGCCAAAGAGGTAAGGTTGATTAATCCCTTGATCCCTAATCCCTTGGTTTGATTAAGAAAATTGCTGCTATGACTAGTAAATATGATGTTTTGTTGTTATTAATCAATTAATGGATCAATCTCATATGGGTTTTTCAGTTCTTGGTAAGAAATTAAATTATTTTTTTCCTTTTTTTTATTTGCAATGAATTTTGTAGTTGTATAATAATTTGATAATCAGATTTTGCAGTTGTTTAATAATTTTATATACACAATTAACATGTTGTTATATGTGTTTTTCATATTGTTTAGACATTATATACATATAATGATATTTTGTACATTGTTTTATATGTTGAAATGTTGAGTAGAAAATGAATAATTTAGATCAAAGATTCACTGAAGAAGATGATTCGGAACATAAGTGGGATAGGACAAGGCGAGTTGCTATCGTTCAATTAATATGTCATATAGTTCATATTCTTAGCCTTTGTCATAGTTCTATGTATGGATCCTTTAAGCAAAAAAAACTTAGTAGCTCAATATAAAGAACAAGTTCAAGGAGAAATTATGCATCATTTGCAAACTCACAGTAAAGATTGTCATGATCTCATTCGTATGACACGAGATACTTTTTTACTTCTTTGTATAAAGCTTCGCAACACTAGTCTTCTAAACGATAGTGTTCGATGTTCGCTAGAAGAAAAGGTCATCACATTTCTTATGATTGTATCCCATAATTTAAAACTTTGTGTAGTGGTTGTCTTCTTCCATCGCTCAATTGAGACGATATGTAGACAATTTAACTCTTTTTTACGTGTTATCATGTCACTTGAAGTCGAATATCTCAAACAACCTGATGGTTCTCAAGTTCCGTCAGAAATTGCAAATACTTCTCGATTCTTCCCGTACTTTAAGGTGAATATTGTCTTTGTTAAATGTTATTATTACGTACTTAAACTCAATATTCATAATGAACTTGTTTTAGGATTGTGTCAGTGCACTTAATGGAACTCATATTAGAGTTAAGGTGTCAAATGCAGATGCACCAAGATTTCGTGGTAGGAAGGACTACCCAACACAAAATGTTATTGATGCATGTACATTTGACTTAAGATTTACTTATATTCTGGCTGGATGGGAAGGTTTAGCGTCCGATTCCAGAATTATTAAAAATGCATTAACTAGGGAGGATAATTTAAAATTTCCTTCAGGTAATGTTAGGTTTATTAATTCACTAATTTTTAGCTTAATGAATTATGAATTTTAGAAATTGAAATTAATTGATTTATTTAATTGTAGACAAGTATTACCTAGTCGATACAGGATTTATGCTTAGGAGTGGACTAATTGCACCTTATACAGGTATTCGGTATCATTTGAAAGAGTATTCAGTTAGAGATCCCGAAAATGCTAAACAGTTGTTTAACCTACGTCATGCTTCATTATGTAATGCAGTTGAAAGGGCATTTGGAGTTTTAAAGAAAAGATTTCCTATCATTGGAAGTTCAAATGAAAAGACATAT
>JAOTIZ010000008.1:2934693-2951319 GCA_027123425.1 Erythroxylum panamense | reverse complement strand
AATGCATATGATGAGTAGCGCACCTGTTTCGGAAATGGAATGAAGATAAAATTGTAGGTAGGTGATCTTTTGCATTGCATTTTTTTTTGAAATGGTAAAGCCTAATTTGATATGCTGGTTTTTTTGTTTTATCTGTTAGCTTTTATCTTGTTTAACTTGTGGTGATGTTTATTTACAGATCTTTTGCTTATGGAGGAGTCATGGCTATGCTGGAGTAGATACTAGTGCAGTTTTTTGTTTATGAAAGTCATGGCTGTGTTGAAATGGAATTAACAAAACCTTTATCTTTTGGATTATCAAAATATGAATGTTTAAATTCTAAACCATGTAAATATACATATAGATATATGTAACTTGATTTATTTTAATATGCTTATTAAATCTTAATTTTCATTTTTATTCTACAAAATAGAATAGTTGTTCTCTTAACATATGGATGAAATTGATCTTGGTAGTAGAATAAGCATGTGACAGATAGTAGTGGAATAAGCATGTAGTGTATGATATTTTTTTTTAATGCCAAAGATATTGTTTTATATTACACAGCAATTGGAAAGTTAAAAATTCTAGTTACAAATAGAAATTTCAACTCTTTGAAGCTTCATCGTAAAGTTTTGTTTTCAAATCTGATAATAATTTATCTGTGTATGCTGAAGTTTTCATAGCAAAAGATAATCAAGTTCCATAATCAAGAGCATAAAGGTCTCAAAAAATTCTTTTGTCCAATACAAGTTTCAATTCCCTCCTTTGATAAATTAGGAAAACAAACAGAGAAAATAAAGTTTCATTTATCTTATATTCTTTTCTTCTCTTTTCCTCAAAATATTTTATTTCATTTCCCTTGTGCAAGTAAGAATCCAAATAAAGACTAAGTGATAAATTTTTTAAACCTAATATATAAGCAATTAATTATATACTTAAAATTTAAAATAAAATTTAACTTAATTTATTAAATACTTTCTTTAAATATATAATTTATTAAATAATTTCATTAAAATAAAAATATATTGTTGTCCCCTCTCCTCCTCGTATTTGTTATCGTTAGGTTTTCAATTATGTAAATAAAATAAAGTTATTGTAATTTTTTTGCAATTTTTAAAAATTGATTCGAAAGTTAAATTGGTAAGATAAAAAATTAAAGATTATAAGATTCAACCGATATTAAACTATTATAAAATTAGCTAAATATTATAACAATAATAACGTTCAGTATAAATCTTGTTAAGACTCAAGATCTGGAGAAGTTCAACATTATGTGGCTTACCCTAACAATAACAATATAAGATCGGTAAACATTAAATAAAATTAAAGATTTTTTGCTTATTGATGAATTTAAATTTTAATTAAAAAAAGATTGTTAATTAAAAATTAATTAATTTATTTTAACTTATAAAAATTCATTAATTAATAAAATTGATTGATTAATTAAGTTTTTAATAATAAATTGAAAATTTGAAGGATTGAAAACTTTTCGATCAAATCAGCTAAATCAACCAAGTCACTGATAGTTTTATTGAAATTATGAACTTAATTTTTTAAAGTTAATGGATTGCATAAGCTGTTAGCTGATTCTATCAACGATTAGCTAATAGCTAATTATATCAGCTGATTTGACCAGCGAATAATATTAGTTGTTTATTAAACATGTTTAGTAAAATTAGTTATTTAGTATTGACTGTTAACGTATAGAACCATTTACGAAGGCATGCTTTAAAAATTTTATAAGGACATAAATATCATATTTTTATTATTTCAATGAATATTCTTATAAGAATTAGATTTTAAATATTTAATTTTATAAAAATTAAGTTTATAAGTTTAATAATAATTAAAAAATAAAAATAATAGTAATAATAATAATAATAATCTAATTTTAAATTCTCTATTAATATGAATCATGTAGTGAGCTACATCATATTAGCATTTTTTATATAATATGTATAAATTTTATTATTTAATAAATTTAAAAATTTATATGACACATCTTCGACATGTAGTAGTTATATATTAAAAATATTAATTTGATGTAACTTTTTATATTTACAAACTAATATTATAGTATTTTTAAATGTAAAATAATATTATAAAATTAAATAAATATTAAAAAATTTAATTAACTTCTTTATTATATTTTTCAATTATAATATAAAAAATCAACTTTAAAAATAAACAAAATAAAAGTAAAGAATAAAGTGATGACCAATATTATCATTCGGTTTTATCAAAAAAATATTATCATTCGGTTGTACTTTGTACCCAAAAAAAAAAAAGTCATTCGGCAAACACGAAGCCTCAAACTGTTAAAAATCAACTTATTAAAGTTAAAAAAACTAATCGATGCTTCGTTAACAGGGGATATGCACTAGCAAGGAGAGCGAATAACAGGGCATCATGGTGATAAAGAAGCTGACAAAAAATTGGCGAAATTATCGTGACCAAGATCTCTCTCTTCCAACTCGGGACGATGAAGATTTTCGTCCCATGGACGTCCACGGTCTCTCTCCACTTCCTGAGATTCGATTTTTCAAAAATCAAAGCAGTAAGTACACTTACAATCTGTTTTTTGTTTTCCCCAACCTTGCAGAGCAAGAAGAGTTAGTTCGATCGCTTGAGAAGGCACAAGCACATCAATCTCTTATATGGAGGGTAAATTTTGTAATCGTATATTCTTCTTTTATCATTTGAAGCCAGAAATCCTTCTAAATATCTACGCTTTGATTTATTGGTAGAGAGTGTTTGCTGGGCTTCTCTCTTGCTACGCTGCATTTCTTCTATACTCCATCTTCCGTCAAGCAACGTCTCCATGGGAATTGGTATCAACTTTTGAATTAATAAACGTTTCCCTTGCATATTTATTTTCCGAAAAGATTGACAATTGAAATTTCTAATGAATATCAGGAAGCAAAGCATGAATTTCGTTGCCCATTAAGGCTTTTAAGCATATTTGCATTAGTAAGTGGCGTTTCATGGGGCTGAAAAGCTACATGCTGCCCTAAAATAGTTTGTAATCTTAAGTTGAAATTCAGATGCTGACTTTCTCGGGAAGGCTAAGGTTATCATGGCTGAATTTCAGTTTGATCGTATTTATTCACAAAGACATGATTTTTACTGCAACTAAGTTGGAAGTAATGATTTTAGAGCAAGCATTTTGGATATTTAACTAACTTTGTTTGATTTGTCAAACGGTGAGACATCTATAACTTATGTTTCTATTGATTAACAGAGGTATCATGCTTACTTCATGGAAGATATAGATTCCTGGATGGTAGTATCCGCAGGTTCTTTTCTTTGATCCTGACTATGTTTTCTTGTGCTCTTCATTGGCTGATGATGTTTGGCCCCACGATGCATACTTGGGGGTGTTACTTGGATGAAAGTTTTGAACTTGAGGTTTTGGTCCCTCCAAAATTTCTAAAATATTTATTATCTTAATAGGATATAGTTATCTGGTGTTCAGCTGCGAATAAATGAGAATGGATACACCACTTTCATTTATTCAATGTCATCACTTTCTTGAATTTAGTTTTTAATGCTTAGATGTAAGAGAAATCCAGTATGCTCAGCGTGAGGCGTGTCCTTTGATGTTAACTTTTGTCGCTTACTTTATCCTGAGCATCTGCTTGTCTACCAGGTGGCTCTTTCCTTGTTCTTGTTCTATAAAGCCTAGAACTGAATTATCAATTTGCATAAGAAATTCTTTCTTATGGTTGTAGCATGTAATCTTATCTATTACTGGCTTGCTGTATCTAGGATTTAAGGACCTGCAATCTCATGCTCCTATTTAAATTGCTGCTATTGCTGTATAATATAAGATTTACCATTTTACTAAATTGTGATCATTTAACAGATTGGGTAGCTGTTTTAACATGCTCAGTCGCCATCATAGGGCTACTACGTGATTCCGAGTATCGCAGGAATTATATTTTGTATTCATGCGTTGCTGGGCTGGTGCTGGCTGTTTTCTGGCTGCATTACATGCTGAGGTATGTAGGAAGTGTAGAGTGCCTAGGAAATCTACACTTGAGAATAGTTCTGGGGTTTGTGTTTACAAATGGAAATCCTGTGAAATGACATTTAATAGAGTTGGTTTTTCCTTTGGCTTCCATGTTCTTGTAGTTTTTGTATTCTTCTAATTGAAACTTTTTACGTCAAACAAATAGCACTTTGATCTTGGCCTGCCTGTTGTACTAGTCTGCTAAGTTTTACATACAAATGATTTAAGTCATAGGTGAAGATAATTAACTTGCTAATCTGATCGTATTTGAAATAGGCTGCCAAGATTTCGGTGGGATGTAATCTGGCTTCCATTTGGGCCAATTAGGTGAGTTGTGCTTCCTCTTCTTTCTTTCTGTCTACAAGCATAGAACTGAAGCTTAACTTCAACTGCATCTGAAATTGCAGTGGCGCTGGCATTTGCCTTTACGTGGATCATCTACTTACCGAGTCATCAGAAGAAGTGAGGAAACTTAGAGGATATATGTATGCGTTTAAAGCCACCTAAAAGTTATCTTACCGCTTCTGCAAACTGATGGTAATAGTTTAGTCTAGTGTGATCTCAGTACCTAAAACTCGGGATCACAGCATTTTTCCCGTCTTTCTCACATAGCTGATGTTCCAATTTGTGGGAATGTGAAGTTGAGATCAACTGGTTGCAGGTTATAAAGTTGTAGATAGACTCGTAGAAGAGTGTTCTAACGAGTTATTTATATTGTTTTCGTAAAACAGTACCATCTTCTCGGATATAAAAGATTCTCCCAACTTTCATGAAAATTGCTTAAGGCCCTGTTTAGTTGGATGTTAATTAATGGAATAGAATGAAATAAAACGGAACGGAACGGTTTATAATAAAAGGGAATGTAATATAGTGAAAAGTTTTTTGAGAGAGATTAAGAGTTCATAATGTAATGTAATGAGATGTTTAAAAAATAGATAGAATAAAATATATAATAAATAACTTTTATACCTCTTATATTAAAATGGTAGTTACATGAAATTTATTATTTTATTATTAATTATATACAAATATTAGTATTAATTATTTAATATATTTTACTTTATTTTATGTGATTTATACTTAAAATTAATTTATTTATATTTTTATTTATATAAAAATATATACATGTTGCATGTGTGGACAACACTAACATCTAAAATGCACAAGGCAGGCACACAGAGATTTCCTTGACAAACAAAATCACTCTAATCCAGAGAGGAGGAAGACAAGGGTAAAAATGTAAAAGAACCTGGGAAAAGAGAATCTTTATAACCTGTGGATAAAGGATCGACATGGCAAAATGGTGAATGCCAATATGATAATTCTAACACAAAATCGCAAGTCTGGAAAAGTACAAATCTATCTTAAAACAGTCAACATTTATCACAACTCTTACTTTAATTTTTGCATCTAAATGCAAACTTCAACATCCAGAACTCAAGTATCAATCATCATCTTCAATGGCCTTGGTGCCTAGGCCCTTAAGCCCTTCTGGTGGGATTTCTGCAACAGTAACAAGAGAGTAGAGCTCTTCCTTTGCATCTTCATCATCATTCCTTTTTCGAGCAATACGAACCCTTACCCTCCTCGGCACACTCCTTATCCCCCTACTCCAAATGTGCTTGTTCAACTTGACGTCCACCCTCACATCAGTAGTACCCATAGCCTTCTGAGCGAACTTCCTGATCTCCTTTATGGCTTTGGGTGCCTTCTTCTTGAAGGTGCTGTATTTGAAAAACTTAAAATAGACATTCAATAATTTACAAACTTTTAACACAATATAACAAAATTTCTAGGCTCAGAATCAGACAATATCATGAACAAAAGATTACAACAGCATTCAAACGATGCTCTTACATATTATCTTCAGCTCTATTACTCAACATTATGCTACCGACTCATACCTGCACAACATACTCACTCTATTCACGCCCCGCCAAGTATCAAGTAACAACAACCCACAGTGCTTTCGTGTAACATGTCTTTGAACATTCTATGGAATTTCTATATTGAAGGAACCTACTTTAGTTCACAGTTAACCAATCAATAACTACAACTTAACAATCTTAAACTCAAACAAGCTTAATAACACAACTATGGTCAAAAATAGAAGAACAGGGGAAAAGCCCATTACCAAATGCAATCTCAATAGACCCAAAGGTAAATAGAAAGAGACCCAAATGAATTAAGATCAATGGACAAGAAGAAAAATGAGAAAATTGGAGAGTAGTAGAAATACCAGCCATGTAAACGCTTGTGGAGGTTGATTGTATACTCTCTCGTGACCACCTCCTCCTTTCTACCCTTCGTCTTCTCCACCATGTTTCGTTTTCCTTTTCTGTTTCAACAAACACTGACCTGCATCCACATCAATTTTTACATTAAAGGAAAGATGCTCAATGGCCATTTTATGAGTACCCAGATAGGACAGCTAGCACCAGAAAACCATTAGAGCAAGGACTAGAAACAGGATGATACCTTGGTGTTCGTAGGAATTGAGAACCAGAGACAAGATATGGTGAGATGGGGTACAATGAAAACCCTAACTTCGTTGAAGTAGTGAATCGTCCTACCACTTAATGTCGATTTTACCCCTCTTGTTATAGTGGCTGTTTGTTGGGCCCGTTGGTGGTGGTCCAACTCTCTAAACCACTCCGCCACTCGACCTTTTAATGTTTTTAGTTGAAACTATAATTTACGTATATAACTTAATAGTTTTCAAACTATAATTTATTAAAAATTAATAGAGGTTTTTTTAAAAATATTTAATCATCAATATTTTTTATAATTCTTAAAAATTTTAAAAATCTTTCTCTTATTTTTTTAAATAAAAATAAAATATAAAAAACATAAATATCGTAACAATAATAAATTAAATTATATAAATATTACAATTATAATTACTTATATAATTTATATTTTATTGATTTGCGAGGAGTTAAAGAGTTAAATTAAATTATTTAATTAATAATATTTAATTAATTTATATTTAATATTTATATTACATATATTTTATCATTTAATATTTAATATCTGTAGGCTGACGACTTTAGCCAAAAATTTACAACTTATAAGTGCAAAAATTTCTCACTCTAAAACATAGGATGGTCATACCCATAGGATCTCTTAGTGAAGACCCCTAGCAGGACGAGCGACAAAAGGAGCCGATCTTTACAGTGTGTAAGGTATTAGCATATTTGGTCTCCTTCGGGTATTTTCCTTATTTTATTTGTTTGAAAGTCATTTATTGATTGTGGTTGAGTAAGCGTGTTGATTTATTTACTCATTTATTCAACATCAACCTCCTTTGTACACTTTGCATTTGAAATTTATTTACTAATTGTAGTAGCGTGTCCCGCGTATTTTGTTATTTACTCCTTTTTTTTCAACATCTACTACCTTTGTGTATTTTGTATGTGGGTCTAAATGAAACAACTTTTCTACAATATAAGGGTAAGGTTGCGTATTATCAGATCTTTTCAGACTCTACTTTACTGCGAGATTTCAGACTGAGTGTAATAATGATGATGATATTTTATCATTTTTTACCGAAGTTTAAGAAAAATAAATTTTATAAAATTATTATAAATTTTATTAGTTAGAGGTAGGTTGTATACTACTAAATTTTTTCAGATTCCATTCTTTATCAAAATTTCTACTAAGTATTATTGTTGTTATAGTAATATAAAATTATTTTAAAATTTCTTTAAATATTAAAAATTTAATCATTTCCCATAATTAGTTATTTGTAATCTTTTTTTTTTGTTTACACCACCAGTATCGGAATATACTGGGCCGACAAATCCGAGCGCTTGGTCACAATTAAGACTCTTCACTCCTCTCTATGGATGTGTTTAGTGGGATCGACTCCTCTCTATGGATGTGTTTAGTGGGATCGAACCGACCCACAACTGTAGGTTAATTTGTAACCTTACTATCCAAAAAAAATTTAATGGCTGCGTTTGGTGAACATCAAATTAGCTAAAAATTAGTTGATTCATGTCTTTAAGCTATTTTACTATTTCAAATAGCTGAATGTTTTGATTGGTAAGAACATAAACTGTTAGCTAATTTATATCAAAACGTTGATTTTAAAAAAGCTGCGTTTTGAGTAACTTTTTCATCTTTAGCTAAATATGTAGAAGTGAAAAATCAATTATACTCTCTTAAATAAACAAAGTTATACATTAATTAATTTTTGCAAGTTAGTTTATGCCTAATTATAATTATATTTTATATTTAGATGTATCATTATTATCATCATCATCATCATCGTCATTACTGTTATTATTATTGTTGTTTTGATTGATATCATTATTATTATTATTATATATTTCATATTTTTATTAGGGTTATAAACTTAATTTTTGAAGAAGTAAATATTTAAAATCTAAATTTCTATAAAAATATTCAATGAAATATTAAGATATATAATATTCATACCCTCATATTTTTTTAAAAAAATTCATATCTTCATAAGTTATTTTACGCATAAACAGCTAATACTAAAGAGCTAATTTTATCAAATATCTTTAACAAATAGTTAATATAATTTATTAGTCAAACCAACTGATATAATCAGCTACCAACTAACAGCTAATAGAATCAACTAACAGAGCAATATCATGGAGTCAGATCCTCTGATTCACTTTTTATGGACCAACTCTATACCACTCCATCTGACCCACCCATTTACGTGAGATTCTTATAAATAAATGGATCAAATAAAATAGTACAGAGTTGGTCCAAAAAAGTGGAGCAGAGGATCCGGTCTCCAATATCATCAACTAATAGGGCAATATCAGGTTGGGTTACAGTTACAGGTGTCTAAATAAACTCTAAAATCTCCGAACACAACCCAGGGTTTTATAATGATCAACTAACAAACCAGACAGGTCAGGGTTTTTGCTTCAGAACTGTCTACGAAATCCTTGTCGGTCTTTGAGGAAGAAGCTCAACACTTCAATGCTAATTCTCAACTCCTCTCTTCACCATCAACCACCCGCTTTGAACTTCCAATTTCTCCGTCGACAAACCTTCACTACTTCATTCCCGGTCGTGGCAATACCCAGTCCCGCCTTTGCACGTACCGACGTCTCACTTCGCGCTGCTAAAGAAAATAGCTCACAATATGTGGAGGTAGAGACTGAAGAAGGTGAAGGAAAATACGGTAATCGTAGTAATGAGGGTTTCGAAGGAGAATTTTCTTGGCAGGGGAGTTCCGGAAGGAGAGAAGAAGAAATTAATTATGATAAAGATCCTGAATTCGCTGAAATTCTAGGGAGTTGTCTTGAAGACCCGCAAAAAGCGCGCTCCAAAGTGAGCTCACTTGGTGTTTTCTTTTGCTGTCCTCTGTCATTGCCTCTACTTTCTGATAATGCCAATTGGTTTCCACTAGTTCTGGGTTTTATTTTATTGTTCAAGTTATTACACAATGACGATGTTTTTCTTCAGTTCTGGTTTGGTGTCACTTGGAAATGCGAAGAGCACTATACTTCTTGTTTGAAAATTGAGTTCCTTTTTTATAATTTATTTTCTGGTTTCAATTGATGGAGGTAATGTTTTTGTAGATGGAGGAGAGACTGAGGAGAAAAAGGAACAAAGTTCTACATACAAAGACGGGTTCTGCTACACCAATGAAAGTTAAATTCAACAAGTAAGTCGCTCGTATGTGTCTAGATAGTGTACTGCATTTTGTGAACTCAAATGTTGAAGCATTAAAGCTCCCATATCTTTCTTTCTGTTTTGGGGTTTGACTTGTTACTAATTTACACTTTTAAGATAGGTGTTTACCAACATTGGCAACTGCTAATACAAATAGTGGGACAACTCAACGAAAAGGAATGAAAATCGAATGATGGGTTTATGCATGTAAACTTAAACGATCTTTGTTGCAGAGTCAGCTTTACACAGAGACTACTATTAGAAACTATTCCAGTTCAAAATTAACCAAACCATGATTACTATACAAAATTTCTAGTAGGTCTTATTTATTTCGTATTGATAGATCTTATTGAGAAATTTCTAGTATAGAAGCACACATATTGCCATCTCTGGTTGCCGAATTCACCATGTTTACCTACTATTTTGGAGTTACGGATAGTAGCTCAAATCTGTACGTCTTATGAACCACTCAGGCAATTTAACAGCATTTATACAGCCAATTTTGGCATAAATAAGCTTTACATCTGATACTCTCCCTTATTATCAAATTCCTAGTTTTTCATGCGAAGATGCTATATCGGTGGTAATATGTCTTACTCGTTCTTCGTTAACTTCTTATATGGCTGCGTTTGACAGATTCGATTTCTCCAACTCATACATATGGTTTGAATTCTATAATACTCTGTTGGACAAAGATGTTACCTTAATTTGTGATGTAAGCAACTCATCTTAAATTTAAACAGTGACTTTAACTTCACCAGAATTCAGCCTTTTTGATGATCTGACTTGTTTGTAGACCATTCGATCATGGCATATCATTGGACGTCTTGGTGGATTGAATGCCATGAATATGCAGGTGACTCTTGATTAAATAAATATTGATGCAAAAGTTGTTCGTTCTGCATATGCCATTGATTTTTATTGCTGAAATGTCTGATAAATTAACTATAATGGTAAGTTTATTTTTTTGCAGTTGTCGCAATCAACTACAGATAAAAGACCAAACTATGATGCTATTCATGGAGCAAATGTGACACCAACCACATTTTACAACATTGGAGATTTGGAGATCCAAGGCAACTTAGCACGTATATGGTATGGAAATGGCTTGCAATGTTTTCTAAGTGGTTCGTACACTATGTTATGATCCTTAATATTTGTTCTTTTTCCTTCTAAATGTTGATTTAGAAATATTAACTTTTCAGGGTGGATATTGGTACCAGTGAGCCATTGCTTCTAGATGTTCTGATAAATGCATTGACGCAAATAAGCTCAGAGTAATGCCATCCTTACGCATCGTTTTCCTTCTCTTTCATGTGTGATCAAACACGTACACACACAACTCATACAATGTATAAAATTTAATGTTTTATCAAATGGGCTGAGAGCAAGCATATTCACATTAATGTGAAGTTTTAATTAGCATCATTGGTGATTAAATGCAAGATTGCTATTTGATGGAAGCTGATATACGGATGCCCTGAGTTTTTCTCAGAGCATGGGTTAATAACAGGACTTTGTCTGGCTCCTGTTTTTAACTCCTTTCTGTACACCTTTGCTTCCTTTTTCTTTTTTTTTTCCATTGTCATTAGGAATCTATGCTTATGCATAATGATATCTGAACAGTTACATTGGCATTAAGCAATTGGTGTTTGGCGGAACCGAATTCGAAAACTGGAACGAAAATTTTACCTCGGAAGATGCCGATTGCAGTGTCCACAAGATCTAGTATCATGTTCAGCCTCGATGGGAAGGACATGGTAATGCAGACGGTATTCCCCTTTTGCCCGAATCAACTCACAGAATAATAGAATTGACCAAAGTGCGTACTCCTGCAGCATCTTAATGATGTTTGGCATAGCCATGTCAGGTCTGTGGACAGGATGTGGGATTATATGCTTCTGGACCAGAGTAATGGCTCGGAGGAGAATATGTTGTTGAGTTGGATGTTATTGTAAATAACCTATATTAACCCCATTCCGTAAACACCAGTTCATGTCTATGTTAGGTTGAAATCTTTTTGGATGTACTCTATTTTGCATTTATTATTGAACATCTCGTGCAGGCATTCATAAAACAAGTCAAACCTGCTCTAATATTGCATTGAATTTTCAGGAAGACAAGTCAAGCCTGCTCTGATATTGCATTGAATTTTCAGTTTATTGCATTGAATTTTGACTTTAGCAACTCAAGTTGGAAGCGCATAACTGTGTGGTGAATATGGATGAAGATACACTGGCAAGGGTGGATAACTTTGTATATCCAGAACAATATGCTTGTCACGTAAAGAAAGTTGAAATTAGAAGTTTACAATGCACACATAAGAATAAGCTTCAGCTGCTTGTGTTAAACTAGAACAGCTGTAGATGCCCATTATGTAAACCAGAAGTACAGCTCACTCATTTGCAGTCCAGTTTTGCTTAACCCAAATAGTTATACTGAGGACCTACTGTCATAGCTCTAGCCATTTACATCACGAATCAGAATCACATGGAGTAAGTCATTTGAGCCAGAGTTAAGTTCGATGCACCTTCTGTGCAATTAACTTTATCTCTTTGATTCTTTCATCGACCAATTGCTGCAGCTGCTGTTCTTGGTTTGTTTGATTTTCATCCATCGGAACACAACTAGCTTCACAATTCTGTGACCTGAACATTACAAATGACGCCTCAGGATCATAATCACTTGGGACTTCAATCACCTGCTTCCCGCCATTCCCAGAATCTTTCCCTAATATATCAGTCCTAATACGATGTGAAATTACCGTCACAAAATCCTCCGTGAACTTCTCAACAGGATCAAGACCCAAATAAACTAAAATCTCCCAGCACTGCAGAAACTGCTTTTTGTTGATTTTCAAGGTTTTTCTAACATCCTCAACTGCACTTGAAGGTGGTACAAGACGTGGCACATGAGTTCTCTTTGATAGTTTACCGTTCTTGAGATATGCAACAGCTGCGTTGACAGCATCTTGGATTGGCTCAAATTTAAGCAACCGTTGTATGTCAACACATGTGCGAACATGTTGAAAGTAATCTAATGGCTCTTCTACTGTTAGGTCATAAACATCTTCATGTACGGCAATATTGTTGAGCACCTCGATTAGGTGACACCCGTAACCCCTGTGTTGGCAAGGCGGCAACACCAAAATCTGCCATAAAACAGAGATCCATCATATAATGCTCTACTAAGAACTGAGAAATGTGTCTGCACTTAAGAAAATATTGGAAAGTTCTGGATAAGAGCTAAAAACCAAATTTCTCTGGACACGACTCAATTCAGAAGGTGGAAGCAAAATGAACCTGACCAAGTCGTAGACGTATGCTGTCAGGATAATGATAAAAGCGATATACAGCTGCAAAACCCAGCAACGTTCGTTCAATGTCCTCTTGCTGATTATTTTTCTTTTGAACCAGGACATAAAGATCCCATCCTGGATCAGTAACATCAATTGGATTGCTACCTGGTTCAGAAATCTCACCTATCAGACTAAAGTTTCAAAGAGCCACAGAAAGTTGTACTATATAGATTGGTTTGATGAAAGTATAACCATCAATAAGAAGAAGGACAAGGGGAACCAGGCGACTATAAAGGTGTCCAGCAGCTGCACTGTCTATGACCATGCGGACAACCTAACCAATAACAGAACATATTATCGTAAAAGCATACCAGTTATGCAAAAAGAACAAAACCAACAGAAGAAAAAAGGAACCCAACATGGAAACGTAGAAATCATTTTTTCAACAGCATTCAATATCTTTTCCTTATTGCTCTTCTGTTCCTAGGAGCTCTCACCATCAACTTCTCTTTCATTCTAAAATATATCATGCCTCAAAAAAAAATTTCGTAACCAACTATAGATCTAGTTACAGCCTTCTTCAAATAACTCATTCTCCATGCATCAACCATTGGCTGTCTCAAAAGTTCATCCACATCAATATCAAGACCTAATTTGCAATTAGATCCCAGGTGATGAAAGATGGAGTTGCCCAAAAATACAGGCAACTAGAACCCAAAATGAAAAGCTACAAGATTGTTCTTCTTTAATATACATGACACAGATTGTCTAAGGAGTACCTCCAGATCTGAATTTGTTGCATCCAAATGGCCATTTGAATTATGAACTTGTCCATATAAGGCTTTTGGTGGTAACATCTCCCCATTCGAAACAAGTGATCTGATAAATTTCCCACATGAAGTAAAATGAAGTGGTGAAACTTAAACGGGCACCACAAATACAAATAAAAATTTGATTGGAAGATACGAATGGCATGACCACAAAAGTACCTAATAATATGAGTTTCCGTCAAAAATGTCTTAAGTAACTCATCTTTGCTCTCTACCAGAGTCTCAGCAAAAATTTTCTGTTGATACAACTTAATCAGTCAGCTGGTCTTTTTAAAAGAAAAGATAGATACATGATACAGGAAATAAAAGCAGCTTATATAGTAGCATCCATTGCATACCTGAAGAGCAGATTTAAGATCTGTGATACCTTTTCCTCCCTTACAACATGAAACAAGGCAATCACTAAATTGAATGATAAAACCAAAGCTATAGCCAATTGCAAATAGGATCTGGGTGATAATACCAACATAAACATCAAACATGGACACCATTACTCACATCAGACATGCTCTTAAATGTAATATCTGGATATGCATGGAACGATATCAGGCTGACCCAGATGTTTATCTGCATGAAACATATTAAACACAATGGTTGAAACTTTCTTTTGAAGTCAAAGGAATGTGCCCATAAGGTAAAAAATCAACTTTACCCCAATGATGAGCACACAAGACCATTCTTTACTACTCAAAAGAGAGCAAAGGAAATGGTACTACCTTTAGTTCTTGGTAGCCATATATCTTTCCATCCTCATCAAAAAAGTTTGTCAGGTCAACACCAGTCAAGCAGAAACCATCTGAAGCACCCACTTCTTCCTTGCAAGAGACTACAATACAAATGATCAAGTTGCATAAAAATAAGAACGCTTAGAGGACAATACAATCTGAAAAAACACGGAGTAACGATAGGAACAATCTAAATTCTCTCAAATTTATGCAGTTAAAATTTTATGAACTTCAATTTTTCATTACTGACCACAAGGTACAGTTATGTGTATCTTTATTGTCAAAAGGGAAATGAACCTACTACCCAACTCTAGACTAACAAATGAGTTGAACCATTACAAAATATGTGCATAAGCACGCAAAAAGAGCTAAAAGACATATCCCCTAGAGCATCAGGCCAAAACAAAGACCACCCCTTTTGCTGGATAAACCAACAATTATGCTCAAATGACGGAAAAATATGCTTACTTTTGTAAACGCAGCAATTTTAGCAGTATTCCGTCCTATACCCAAACAACACCAAAAAAGGCTAAGACTTGCAAGAAGCACTATTTCAACTTGAAATAAACTTCAGATCAACTAGTTTCTTATTCACACTAAAGATATGACAGGGAAAATCAAAATCAAAGAAATAAAGCATCCACCAGTCCTACCCAAGTAAATATTAATGCACTGGTTGGGGTCGGTTCCAGTATCTGCGTCAAAAGAAAACAATATAACAACATACAGTGAGTAAAGGCTCCAAATTTTAGCAGAAATGAACAGAAAAATCACAAGGAATCACCGCAATATAGTTAAAGACGTAAGCTTAATAAAACTAACCAACGTTGGAGAAGCCGACGCGTCGGCGTTTCTTCGGCTCAGCAACGGGACCGGCTGTGCCCATTTTTTTTCTTTCCGATGAGATTTAGGGTTTCGAGAGCGCGAAAATGGAAGATAGGCGGGAAATTATAGAGTACGAAAGCGGATAGGTTAGGCGTTTTATATGTATCCTAATACACGCCAGTGAAGTTGACTGAGGTTACAAATTGGGCTGTACTCTGTGACGGCCCATTAATAAATCTTCCCACCATTATGTACAAAATCAATGTATGACTTAAATTCGCTCATCTTTTCCAATTTCACATATTATAAAATATTATTTAATTTTTAAAATTATCCATGATTCGTATATAATTTTAATTTTATAATATCAAATTCATTAAAAAAATTAATTATAAATTCCAAAGTAATATTGTTTTTTATACATGTTATAACGCAATGTCATTTTGAAATTCATACTTAGGATTTATGAGTGAAGTTGACGGGTAAAAAAATATTTTTTTTATAAATGGAAGAATCTGTAGTTATTATTTTTTGGACACGGGGAAAATTTCTGAATTGACACAATAGCCTACAATTCACGTCAGTTAGGTACTTCACACCAAATAAGCTCTATACAACAAGTTCAATCGAGAGAGTATAAATAGGGGGATTCGATCACATAATCTTTTGAGCCTGTGCCCTCCACTTAACTACCCCTAGGGGCAAAGAACATATGTTGATAAATTAAAAGTATTAAAAAATATTGATAATTTTAAATTTCTATCAAATTATATAGAATTTAAAGAATTTTATCTTAAATGTAAATTATATTATTGAATAAATAAATATGAATTATTAGTTGAAATTTTAAAATTAAATAATATGATTTAGAGTACGAGTAGTTAGTCTAAAAGCAAATTCGCTCTTTTACATAAAATTCTCCAAATTAAAAATAAGAGAATAAAATTCTTCGTAGCATATTCTTCTTAAATTAAATAACATGTTATTTTTAATCAATTAAATCATTCTTTTTTTTAATGAGTATGTACACATAATTAAAACTATGTTTAGAAGTTAATTATATGGTTATTAAGAAAATTGTTAGGAAAATATTTTGAAATAAAAGACTAATTTAAGAAATTTTAATTCTATGTGAATTCATTTAGGGGGTGGTTGGTTAGTTTGGGGGAATGGTAATAAGAATGAGAATGAATATTGTGAGCACTGAGAATGAATATTATCATTATAATTATGATGGTTGGTTAAGAAGAAGGAATGATTACCATTATAATTGATAGTGGTTGGTTTGTA
>JAOTIZ010000008.1:2910292-2934593 GCA_027123425.1 Erythroxylum panamense | reverse complement strand
TGGGTTTTTATAATTTTTTTTATTAGTATTACTATGACCCTAATTATTATTAATATTATTTATATTCTTAATATGATTATTTTTTCCTTAATAATAATTATTATTATAATTATAATAATTATAATTATAATAACGGAGAAGCTTTGTTTTGTTATTAACAACACAATGTTTCCGTTATTAACAACACAAGACACTCGCAGAAGCTTTTATTAAAGAACCCAAGAACTTGTTGATTTCAATTCTCGCATTTTACAAAGTGAATTGAATTCACAAAGGACAGACGGTTTCAACCCATGCGGTATTGAATTCACTAACCTTTTTGTTGTTCCAAACGGCTTAATTGAATTCAATTACATACTTGAATTCAATTCAGCCCTTTCCAAACAGGCTGTTAAACTATATGAAAAGTCACAATAAAAATAACATAAATATATTTAATTTTTAAATTATAACAATTATTGATTAAAAATTATTTTTATATTTAAAAATATGCAAATTTTTATATCTAAACATAAAATATTTCAATTTAATCTCTTCTTTTTTAAAATGCATAATTCTTAATATGGTACATCTAATTACAAATATCCGATATGTAAACCTGTTTCAGTAACATTCTTCGTTAGCTTGGAGATGTAAAAGTATTTCATGCAAAGGACACACAACTCATCACATGCATGACCTTCACTGCTTCAGAACTCTTCTGGTTAGTCTACAAATCCATCTTTGGACTGGAAATAAAAACAATATCATTAAGATTAAACAGACATCGAAACCGACTCCACTAGATTGTGGCAAACTCCACTCAAGAGATCAAGTGCTCTCCCCATATATACAGTATTGATGAGAAGAAGAAAAAAAAAAACAGAAATTTCCACTACAAAAAACAGCGAAACCAGGCAGATTTGGTCAAGAAAAATCACTAAAACAAAAGGAGTGAAAATCCAATCTTGGAAGAACAATCAGACTCTTCTTCTCTATTTTGTCTTTGTTTTCAAACTATCTGTTTCATCTAAACGATGGATATACTGAATAGGTTTGGTTCTTTGTTGTCTCCACTCCTTTCTTGGCATCTTGGAGCTTCAATTATACAGATATCTCAGAAGATCAAACCAGGGAAAATATAGAAGCTGCAAATTCAGGAACCAAGTCCATTAGCCTCAGAGGTCCTCATGATTCGAAGCCTTCTTACTGAGCTAAGGAACATTCTGAGAAAGAAATAAAGACCCATCAAGATTCAGGAATACATGAAATGAACTAAGAATCTTGTTTTGCTCAAACGGACAAAGGGCTGCAATTCTGCAGCTAATGAGTTATGGTTGCATACCCCCATGGAACATCCCCTAAAAGCATCCAGTCTCCTTCTTTGTCTTCATAAGTTAGGACAAACTCAGATGATCCATTCAAAAGTATGGAGGGCTTTCTTGCTAGCTGCTTCTCTCCAAGTGATCCTACTGCACACAAAAGCAGAAAAAAAGTCACCAACTCTATGATCTTTTATACTCAGCAACATCAAAAGAATTCTGACACCTGCAAATCTCAATATAAAAGAAGGGAACTTACCAGTGGATCTGAAGAACATTTCCTCCAAAAATTGGGCTAATGTCTCGTAACAAGCATGAGCATTCAAATCGATCTTCCTTCCAATTGGGACTCCGTCCATATTTACCTTAACAAATCCAAGATGCCCCTTTTCATTATTAGCAGCATTGATCTTGTTACCGTTACAAACTTTGTTCTCAAGGACATCCTTAGATTTTTCCTTTCCACTAGTTCCCTTGTCTTCTTCAGCTCTTGGAGACTTCGCTTGGTTCACTAAGCTGTTCATCCTAGAGGCCCTAATGGGTGGCCAACCCACAACTTGGCTGCTCCAACAAACCATATTATGGTCAACAACAAGACGTCTCAGTGAGTAAAAGCTAAATAATAGAATACATATACATGAGAAAACTAGCAACAATTATTGCAAAAGAAACAATTAAAGGAAAGAAAAGACAAATATGTTTATCACCTTCGACAAAATTCTAACATCATGCTTAAAAGTCTGGATGATATGCACGTTTAAAAGAAAAAAAAAAAGAGAATATCAATGAAAACATGAAGATATCTTCTCCAAACTTTCAGTTAACTCCCTATCAGCAACCAAAAACAGCACTTGGTGTAATAATTCAAACTTATAATCATGTCAGAGCGCATAGCGGCGTCTGACCTGCCAGAAGTGGGGGATCCACCCTCATGGGAAACAGGCTCAGCAGCTCTTTTGGTCCCAGAAACAGTTCCCATTGCAGAAGCTATAACTGAAGTATTACCGTTGCTACTTCTAAGAGGCTGAGCCACCGCAGACGGGAAGTCTTGAGCGGTCAAGATTCTACCACACTCGCCCCATGCACTTGCCTTACTACCACCACTCTTCAGTCCACCACCACCAAGACTCAGGCCAAGACCGAGCTCCAGCTCAGCCTCCGATGTATATGAGCTAGCCTCAGCCCCCAAAGCCTCGACCTTGGACACTGTGGACTCATTTGCAGAAGGCCCAGAAGAGCCACCACCACCAAGTAAACCAAGGCCACCTTCCATCATCACAACAAAGAAAGACGACAACTTTGAGTTGCTAATGTGAAAGACAAGCACAAAACTACCGAGTGAGGAACAGCGGAGAGAGAATTGGATTGTGGGTAAGAAGATGAGAGATAGTCTGGTAGTAAAATTGGAGGACAGACAGTGAAGAAAAGGGTGCGAAAGAGAGAGGGAGAGAGTCGATTGATGGAGAAGGTGGTGGAGGCAGTGATGATGATGGGGTCCGTATGTCTGGTAGTGCGCCAAGCACTCTCACTCACCAACAGGTCCACAACACTACCGTCAAGTTTTTCTTGACATGATCATCATGTCTTTTTAGAATCTGATCTTCCCTGTTCTGTTCTTCCATTAAATAGAAACCTTAAAATAGACATGCTAGTTTGTTTCAATAACCCCAATCTATGATCCCACTCTCACTTGGATCAGATCAGATGTCTTTTTAAGCCTATCAATACCTAAAAAGGAAATGTTCAATTTGTCAATCTCTGAGACCTCACCTCAGAAATTCCATTTTTCATATAGTAAGTAACACCAATATTATATACTTCAAATGGTTACACAGTCAAATCAGCATACCCTAATTGATCTTCTACCTTGAACTATTCTAAAATGATAAGAATTGGAGCTGAGTTTATATGGAATATAGTAAACACCTAAAGATAACTTGAGAGGAACAGTTCATGTTAAATTAGAGGATTGGTGTCTCATAACTTTAGTATAAAAGCACAAGGTTAAAGTCTTAAAGGTTGAGTCTTTTTACAAGCCAAAGCATTATTCTAATCCTTCTTCTCTATGTGCTCTTTTCCTTTCTTACTATGGTGCTGTCTACTATTTCCAGGACAAAAGGCACAAAACCTTGTTTTAGAAAGTTGAGACCTTAAAAAGGAGATGCATTATAAGTGGACAGTGGGGCTGTCTACCAGATATTAAAAAATAAATAAATAAACAGCAACCAAATATTTATGATTACAAGCTATCTTGACAGGGCCCACTTCTATATGATTTGGTTGGCCTTGGATGTTCTAGTCGCTTTGATTGTTTAGCAAAGAAATGAAGATTTAAATTTGAGAAGATAACAAAATAAAAGAAAGTGTTAATAAAAATGATAATTATTAATATTATAAATAAAGATGCTTTTTTAAATAAAAATATCATCTTTTTTTATATAATACTCATTAAGGAAATTTTTATATTCACTTGTTAATTTTTAAATATTTACAAACTTTTACGTTTAAATAAAAACAACCTCTCTATTATATAAGAGTAAGATTGTATATTACTGAACTTCTTTATTCTCTATGTATCTACATGTTATTGTCGTACCCATCATTAAGTAAAACCATATATCTACACATCCACAAAAAAAAGGCACAAAAATATTGTCAATTTTCATATTAACTTAAACAATAGTACAAATTGAATCCATTTGTATCATACAATACCTAAAATTTTAATAATAATAATAATAAATAGTCCGTTAATAGTCTATTTTCATTTTAATTATTAATTTTATTCAAAAACATAATAGTTAACTTATTTAAAATTTATATGTATACTAATGAGAGTAAAAATAACTTACTATAATTAATTCATGAGTAATATTTATGATAAAATAAATTTTTAATATTCAATTAATATTATATTTTTATTAATATTATAAAATTAAGTACGAGTTTAGATTTAAAATATAATTAAAAATAATCTCTCTTATTTTTTCTTCTACAAAGTCCTAAAAGTTAATAAGAAAAGCATATTAAATCAAATAATACTCCTTTGGTGGGGATCATATCCAAACAGAAATATGAAGCAAAATAGATAAGCCCAGTTTGCAGTTTGCAGTGTTTCAAAGATTCGTTTCAATTTCATAAATTAAATTAAATTATCACTATTTTTATTATTTTTTATTTTTTGTCAAATGCTAAGATAAAGATAACATCTTATCGGACATCAACTTAGTGCTCTATATCTTACTATTATTCCTTCTAAGACAACAGAAAATTTCAACTTAGCTTGTTGTTTACTGTTTAGTGGGTAATTATTATCCGATGAGATCTTACCTGTCTTCTTTCTTTTTTATCTTCTCCTTTAATTACTTAAACAAGAATAGAAAATAAGGAATCGATTGGTTAACATAAGGGAATAGTAATAGAAATTAGAATAAATATAATAAAAAATAGAAATGAATATTATCATTATAATTATAATAGTTAATTAAGAGAAAAGTATGATTACCATTACTATTGATAGTGATTGGTTTGTAAAAGGTATTGTAATTAATTAATTACAAAATGAATTATATTTTAATTAATGAATGAATTATATTTTAATTAATTACAATATTTTAATTAATTAATGAATTATATTTTAATTAATTATATTGCAATTAATTAATTAATAATAATATTTTAATTAATTAAAAGTTTAATTAATGAATAATTATATTTAATTAGTTATATTTTAAATAATAATTATATTTTAATTAAATATAATGTAATTAATTATTTTAATTAATTATATTGTAATTAATTAATTACAATATAATTAATTAAATTATTATTTATTTATTTATTTATTTATTTACAATATTTTAATTAATTATAGTGTAATAATAATAATAATTAATTAATAGTTATATTTTAATTAATTATAATATTTTAATGAATTATAGTGTCATTAATTATTTAGTCAATTAATTACTTCCATTCCTTCCATTTCTCTCTTCTATTCTTCTAGATTATGAAAAGAATAAAGGATTGCTCAAAACTAAAGAATGAAACTCTTAGGTCTTCAATAATAGATTTATACCAAGTATCAATTTTCATTCCATACTCGTACCTTTTTTCTCATACCCCTCAAGCTTGGCTTAACCTGAAGTTAATGAGTCGGGCCGATTGACCGGACAACGTATAATAAACAAATGACTTTTTTTGAAATATTTTTAAAATAAAAAATCAGGCTAGCTCATTTCTTTAAATTTAACTTCAATTTCGCTATTTGAATTCAATCACAGCTTTGATAGATTGATTTGATGTCACGCCAAAATATCAACTCACAAATTTCAAAAAACTTTAAGAATGATTTGATGTCAATTTGATAATCAAAATGTCCACAGTTCCACACCCCAAAAAAAAAAGAGGCAATTTCTGCATTTATTCTTCTTTATTTTTCAGATGCCTTTTTTGCGTGAATTCTGCAGCTTGAGAGCAATCCTCGCACTTCAAGCCTCCAAATGAGACAGATCATAAAATACGCCTGCAGATTGTGATTCCATCACCGACTGGAACATGAGAAATTTGGATACGAGAATCAGCGGCCAGCATTCTGTTAAGTTCTATCGTAAGTTCTCTACCCAGTTTCATGAACTCCGGTGTACAATCCTCAGGTGGTCTAGCCACCGTGCCTCCCCACAGAGTATTGTCATACACAAACGTCCCACCAACCTTCACTAACTTCAGCAGCCTCTCGTGATAGTACCAGTAATTTACTTTGTCAGCATCAATAAAAGCAAAATCAAAGCTGCCTTCATTTCCAGACTACAAGACAAGTAAAATGTTATCCAAATTTTTTTAAAAAAATTCCAAGTTTGAAGGGTAATAAAGATGCATAAAGAAAGCTCTCCTTACATATTTAAGTAGCTCATCGAGAACTGTTAGTGCCTCGGAATCTATGAAGTTTATCTTGTGTTCAACACCAGCCTTTTGTATAATGGGCAGTCCTATCTCGTAAGCCTCACGATCCACATCTATGGCTGTGATCTGCAGTGAAGTTTGCAGATTAAGCGATTGATTGTCTACAAGAGAAATTGCAGAAACAGACGCAAAGCTAGAGCAAACAGATAGGCACCTTGCCATCCTCAGGGATTGAGAGAGCTGTAAGGAGAAGAGAATAACCAGTGAAAACACCTATTTCAAGTGTGTTCTTGGCATCTGTTAGCTTCAAGAGCATAGCCAGCAACTGACCTGCATCTGCTGCAGTCGCCATCACAGCCCTGTATACATATATATAGTTAACAAAAGCTATAGAGCACGCATGGAGCTTGCGTAAAAAATGAACAACGGAGATGGAAGAAGAAATACTTTGGATGGCTAGCAGTTAGAGTCCTGATCTCTCTGAGACATTCTGGTTCACGAGGGAAGACACTGGTCTCTAGCAGATACTAATATAAGACGTACCATAAAAAGACATTTCACCGAGACCGGAGAGCAAGAACTGAACAAACAACGAAACAGAACAGGAGACAGGTAGAGTTACCTCGTATAATGCTTCGCTCTCTAATAACGCCACCTTCTTAACGTCCTTTCCCATTCCACTTACTCAGATTAACTCTGAAAAATCTCATATGACAAACAGTAATGACCTGACCAAACTTGATGAAGTGTACAAAAAAAAAGATCATGTTTTTCTTTGTGCCTCCTTTTGACGTGTCTTCCACCTTAATAGTAATCACTTTGACAACACTTGAACTTTGTAAAAAGACAGCATTTTTTCCTTTGGGGGTCCTTTTGACGTGTCTTCGGCCTGGATTGCTTTTTAATCATTGCGGTTCGCATGGAGTATCTTTAACTCTGGTGTTCCACGTTTGGAAAGTACCTTCCAAGTTCTAACAAAAATCTCCGCCGTACGATGCAGCATAGTCTAAATCATTCGGACGGCCCCTCCCCAAGACTGCAAAAGCTCCGTAGCAGGAGTCTAGATCATCTGTTTAGTTTTATGTCTTATTGTGTTCAGTAAATTTTAGTCATTTATTTATGTAGATCTCACGTGAGTCCCGCATAAATAAATGTAGGTCCCACAGAAATAAATTACTGAGATTTATTAGACACAATAAGACACCATAAAATTAGACAGATGATCATTCCTCAGATATCCCATAGCATGGCCTAAGGCTTCTTAGACGCTACTTCAGATTCACGTCACTCCTGCTTCGCACTCCTGTCAACATCCTTCTCTTTTTCTTGTTCGTCTGTTCTGTTGTGTATACTGTTAAGAAGTTTAAACTTCCATTTTGTATAAGAAAATTTGTCAAAAATAAAAAAATGTTTCTATCAAAATTTAGTGCACAAAAACGTTTTCAATTACTCAGGCATAAGATAACAACACACTTGAAGAACCATGTTCAATAGCTTTCAATTGTCCAATATCAAGAGGGTAATGTATGATTACTATCATAAAACTTAATCTCCTTGGATATTTTCTTAACAAAACATCTCTGCACATTTGATGAGGGTAACATAGCATGTAATTACAATGTGGTATCCAGAATAGCTTTCAGCTTTCAGTTGTCTAATATTCAAGGTTTTATATAGGATTACGTTAATGAAAATTAGACATATTTAATAATTAGTGGATTACATTAACTATTAGCTTATAGAATTAGAGCTTAAAACTTGCCCGTGTAAATACGCTTTATTGATGCGTTTAAGGGGGATCTATTGACTCTCTTGTTGCTCATTGTCTCGTCTTCTTTTATCTATGTTACAGTGGTAGTGGATGTAGCTGAACGTTAGAATTGTTTTTACCTCATTTGCTGACACAAGCAAACTTAGCACTAAAAATGATGTCTTCAGAGATCGCGTGATCCTGTCAGAGATTGCAGGAAAGTTGTTGAAGGCAAAGGCTTTAGTTTTACGGCGACAAATCTTGAGCATTCCCTGCGTTTTCTGACACCTCCGTCCGTCCCGGAGGCAGAGACGGTAGTTGAGGACACGTCGGTGTTGGAGATTGTTGGGGATAAAGAAGTGGGAAGATTGTTGGATCATCTTCACGTTGACCGTGGTTTATGTGGTTAGAGTTCAAAGGCACTGCCTGCAACTTTTCATGGTTCATTTCACTTCTGACGCTAGTTTGAGCGGATCGAAACCCAGCAAAGCTTGGAAAGAGAGGAATTAAGAAACAAAAATCAAATGATCTGGAACCCTATGAGTTGATAAGAGATTTTCTTCACTTAAGTGAGATCGCGGGTTTAAATTCTCCTCGTATATACAGTCGTCTAAAACTTAAGATTATAATTTTACCTCTCACAAATAACTAATCCAACTTGAATGAGGATTAGTCTGAATATGGATAATTTAAAGGTGATTTCTGATAATTAGAATCCTCTTAGAACACTTCGTGAAAGAAAATCAAATGATCCGGTTACTGTTATTTATCCCCCCTTGAACTAGAAGTTCGAGTCCTGTCAAACCAAAAGCAGCAGTTCTTCCATCACACAACCACTCAGTCCAAAAGGACAGAAAAACCTTATTCCTTCACACGCAATCCACTCGACGTAACAAAACATGAATTTTGATATCCAAAATCCAGGACCATTAAACTGCAGCAATTTATTAACTCATTTAAAATGCATAAGAAATGTACAGCTATCCTGAAGAACGTGGGTATATAGTGTCTTCCATCGCAATAATGAGAACACTATGAACAGCCAAATATTTCACGACTAGTAAATCTTTTTGTTCCACTTGCTCTTTACGATCCCTATAATGCACAATGAAAATAATAATAAACCATAAGAATTACGCAATAGTTATCTTCTCCTGTATTGTAGTTATTGTCGATTCTGCCGGAGCGACAGTAGGTGTGCAGCAAAAGTGTCGTAGTCTGGAAGTTTTGGATGAACATGACTGGCTTTGTTGGAAGTAACATCAGAGGAACTGGTAGTCCTTGAAACTTGACCACTATCAGAGGTTGCCGTCTTAGGAGGATGATTGGATGTTTGTTCATTTGCTGATGATTTTTTAGACTCTAGAGCTGGCTTATAATCTGTTTGCTCTCGTGATCTAGGCTGCCCAGAACTTCTCAAAAAGTTTGAGCTGTTGGACTTGGATGACGGAGTTTGTTGAGCACCGGCAGCATATGTAGTCCTTGACAATGAGTTCTCATTAGAAGACCTCTCGGATTGAATTGGCTCTGAACCTGAATGTTCTACTGATCTTTCCTGATCATGATTTCCCCAATAAAGTGAACTCTTGGCTCGAGATTCTGGTTTTCCTAGAAACTCGTTATCATAGGAATTATAGGATTTTGTTTTTCTTTCTACAGCGTAGACTGAAGTTGGTGAAGATTTCAAAGGTACTGATGTCTTTGAATAAGAAGTCCTGTTACTATCCAAGGGTAACTTTTTCGTCCGCCGAGAAAATCCCACATTGGAATGAGTCTTGGCAGCTGCTTCTCTAGGAAGATCCTCCTCAGAATCACTATTGTCGAGGTTGGAATAGGTTACTGAATTAAATGTTTTGTTCTTTCCAACATCTGCTGTTCTATTGATTGGCTGCTGAGTACCACTAAGAGTCTGTTGCGAGTTCTCCTGATCAGAATCTTCACCATTAGAATCAAAATGTCTGCTTGAGCTTGTGTTTTTATCTACTTTTGGGTGTACTTTCTGGTTGTTTGCCTCTCGATCTGTAGCTGCATAGCTAGAATCCTGGGTGAAAGAAGCCTGCTTAACCTTGGCTGAAGTATCCTCTACCGCTTGTTTGGACAGTGAGGGATAGTCCACTGTATTCCTACGATATGGTGGTTGTTTATAGCCTTTGTTCCGGAGACCACCAGTCAACATTCCAAAGTTCAGCTCTTTACCGACTTCAAGGCCTGAATCATTAATGGGTGCCCTAGCATACAAGGTATCAGGTGATTGGTATTGTTGAATATTACCTTCACCTGTTGAAAATCCTGACCTTTGTAACTTGTCGCTCAAATTATTTGATCCAGATTTTGCAACTCCGTGGTGCAATTCACCATATCCAGACTTCTGATCAGTTATTGTACCAACTTCAGTTACCTGATCTCCCTCGGGGACAGCTTTAACATCGTCTGAATCAAACAAAGGTGTTTGCGATAATGTATTTTTGTTAAGTTTCACATCTTTTACCAAAAATGTAGACTCGACCGAACTAGGACGCTCATCTTGGGATAGCTCAGTGTTTCTGAAAAGCTTAGATTTGTCAAGATCATTTTCATCATCCGAATCATCAAAAGTCACGGGTAACATGTCATCTCGTTCTGAAGAAATAGTATCACCTGTTAAACCTTCAGAAAATACTGTAGTAGACTGCTGCTCTGAAGCAAAAACTGATTGAGAACCAGACTTTCCTAGTGAATCATAGTTCTGCTCATGTCTCCAAACATTTGCATTTCCTAGCAGATGAGCAGAAGATTTTATACCTTCTGACGAGTAAACCCCAGATCCTTGGTCATTATATTTATATTCCACATCAAAATCAACATCATCATCTGAGTCATAGTCATCAAAAACTACAGTAGCATCTTCACGTGAGCTCTTTTCTTTGGTATTGGTATGACTACTATCTCCATCAATGGAGAAAGGGTTATCAACAGATTCCTCAAGTGATGTTTGGGCATTGAAATTTGAAACCGTCTTGTGATCATAACCAAGACCTTTTGAATAAGAAGGTGAACTAAAACTGCCAGATTGTCTTCTGATGCTTGCTGCTTCTTCAAAATCCCCAGTATTCTCAGGTTTCACTTCATCTTGCATCTTACTCATACACCCTCTCTCAGGTTTAATAGACTCTGTCTTGGGAATTGTTTTGCCTAAAATATTTCCGCTATCTAGTTCAGATGAATTATTTTGTGAATGCCCATCTGCCCGTTTAAGGTCATCCAAATATGGGTAATCGTCCACAGAAGCACTACTTAAATTTGAGGAAGTTGACAGGCTAGCTTTATTTGGGTACTTGAGTTTGTTAAACCTTTCAGTCAATCCAGCTAGGTCATCTTCTTTGTTATCATCAATTTTCTCATGCATCCCAGACCTCATTTTTACAACAGGCCCTACTGGATCTACAGCCATATGAGGATCTTGGAAATCATGACCACCAAAATGGGGAAGTCCATCATCTTTTGGTCCAATAGCAGAACTATTTTGAGAATCAGTTGAATGCTGTCTACTTATTTTTCCCCTGGTTGAAAGTTCGGCAGCTACCCTGGCAGCCATGCTTGCCCTTTCTGCAGATTCAGCGGCTGCCTGAGCAGCAGCTGCAGCATCCTTGAACTGCATATTCCAGTTCTGCTTACCTGACGAGAAATCACTATGTCCAGAGTATGGATGCATAAAGTCCATCCCTTCATTTCCAGTTCCTATTTGATATAAAAGCCAATATGTCTAAAGATCATAATAGGAATAAGAAAAAAGAAAAAATCGAAAGCAAGCAATCTTCTGGAATCTATTAGAAACATAGTATAGAGGAATAATAGCTAGTCACATAGTAAAGGACACAAATCTGAATGAGAATGCCTGATAGCTCGATTTCATATCACACCTGCAGAAGGAGGATGTTCAGAATGAAGTGACGATGTAGAACTGGAGCCTTTAAAGTTTCTGTGTACATCATGCTTCTCATAGTGTATGGGAGGAACTCGGAAATCAGGAGGTGCCATATTCATTCTATTAGGTAGCTCTTGAATATTATGAGATTCCACATGCATTTTGCTGGCTTGCTCAAAAGAACTTGGCCCATTCTGATTAAACAAAGTTACGAAGAATGTAACTATATTTACAATAAAAGTTGATTCAGTTATTCTAGTGCAATAACGAGTAAAATCTAGACATTTAAGCTTACCAGTAAATCCTCTGGTGGCTTGATTTCTTTCTCTTCTAATGACTTGGCATCCCACTTAACATTGTGCTCCTCAGCAATTGTGGTCAAAATTTTTATTTTGGTAGGACCATCAGGTGCCTTGGCAGACAACTTTTCCACCAACTAAATAAAGAAAACAGCAAAAATTATCAACAACATTGATCAACAGAGTTTACCTGCTTAAATCCTATTGTAAGGACATACCAGGCGGCTAACACCACAATCTGGACGTAGTTCAACTGCAGCTGAAACAAATTCTTTCCCATACTTGACTGTAAAATGCTTTCGAGCATCCATTAGTTCTGGGATATCTGCACACCTTGGGGATGCAAATATTACACTTGAGATAGCCTCTTTCAAGTCTATGGGGCAATTCCTGTGTTACCAAGGAAAGTCAGCACAGAAATTTTATCAATCAAAGCCAATTTTTGAACATAACTTTTTTTTTTCAACAAGAAGATTACAATAGTAAACAAATTTCCTCCCCATGGAATGCACGAGGAACAATTCTGTTATGCTTATGACACAAGCATGGTAACGTTATCACACTGATTGCAACATGTCACAACTAGGAATGTAAAGAAAAACTTCAACCAATTTTTGAACAGCTTTTCTAGATGGATAAACCATGTATTCATTCAGGAGGGACTATTTCACCAAAAACCAGTCAAAGAAAAGTTAAAAAAGATAACCCAAAAGATAAAGCAGCATTTTCATCAAGATAGAAGCATTCCTAAGGTTCAACATGAGGATTCTATATTTCTTCTGTAGATTCCATCCATGTAAGCCCTCAAGAGTAATTACTCTAAAAGCCTTAATAAGCCATGCTAGAGATGTACAGATAATTGCTTACTTTTGTGATTCTATCATTGGCAAACGTGCAACTATAAGTTCACAGTATATCTCAATAAGATCATAAGCTGCCATTGTCTTCTCTTCTCTAACCACATGCTCAACCTGCAAAAACAGAACAGTTGAATGTGGAACAGGGCAATTGCAATTCAAGGAACCAATCAGCACAACGAACAGCTAAAGCAAAATATCATGACCATAATTTTGAGCAAACAACGTACCACCGAGATAACAAAGAGAAATTTTTACACCTATGATGCATATACAAAGATAATACAGTAGCAAATACACCCAACACAAGATGTGAAACACATTCCCACTCCCTTCACAATCAGATAGCCCGGTGAAATTTATACAAATTGCTGGCCTACTGGCATATCAATCAACCAAATACTTTCTTAAAACCAAAACAAATCAAGGTTTAGTCCCGAAACGCATGGTCCTACATATGTAAATTCATCCACATGATTGCGAATAGAGATCTCAATCAAAACCTCGAACAGACATGAGATGTGGGCAAAAGGATCTAAAAGCATACCCGTATTCTAGCAGTCTGTTCTTGGCCAGCTTCAAGCAACTGAGCCAACTCTCTCTTCAGATGCTTCAATTGCGCTTCTCTCTTGTTCTTCAATAGCTTTATACGAGAAGCCGCTAGCTTCAATGAAGTTTTACTACAGAATCCGAATCACACATCGAAACAAAGTCAAGCAGTAACATCAAAACAAAAAGAAACGACTCTAAAGCTACTACAAACCATCTGAATGATGAGAAACACAGAATTCGATAAAAAAACCAAAAACTGAACAAATCAAATTCTTCAAAATAAGCGTAGAAACCAAAACTCAAAACTGAAAAGAAAGAAAGAAAGAACAAACTTACCATTTCGCGGGCTTGAAGCTCTTGTGTAACATAGTTATTCAACAACCTGAAAATCAAGAATCTGAAGATTATTTTCTCTCCTGTTCCCTCTTGATGATGAGATAGAGAAGACGAAGAAGGGAATTAAATCTGATTTTTTAATTAACGCGATACTTTTATTATCGGAGTTTTATTGAAAAAGTTTGGAAATGCCTTACGAAATAAGAAACGAGTGAAATTTCTTGGAAGCTTTCCATTAGAAAAGTAAAAACAGAACGGAAGGTCGACGGTCAAATTAAATTCCGTTATTTTAAGGATAGAAACGCGGCAATGATTGGGTGTGGAAAGGAACAGAGAAACCCATCAATCATATGGACCTTGCCTTTGAGTTTGACATGATTACCCTTTCCATAATTCCATCCCATCAACTCATCGAACGGTAGCTGACGTAATTTTATTTTTAAAATATTTAAAAATATTTTTTTTAATTTTTAAAAATTACAAAAATACATACAAAAATACTAATGTTATAAGGCTTAATTAATTAGTTAATTTTTATGAATTAATCAATTTTTATAAATCAATTAATTTTTATTTAATAATTTCTCTTTTAATTAAACTATAAAATTTTCAATAAATAAGAGCAATTTTTTTAATCATTTTTCAAATTCTTGAATTTCATTCTGTCGCAATATTTTTCAACCCTTTTTCAAATTCTTAAATTTTATTCTGTCTTCAAAAAGGTCGAATGCTAATTTAACCTTTTATTTTACCAATTATGATCCATTTTTGAAAGCATTGAAAGCCAAGCAATAATAAATATAGCAATTTAATGCAAATTTTAAATTTGATTTAAATTAATTGAATTTGATATAAATAAATTTAATTAATTTAAATCAAATTTAAGTGTTATGTTAATTGATTGTATTAATAAACTTCATTGAATTATAACATATTTTTATTTTCAATAAAATTTAAAATGAAATACTCAATTTTTTATAATTTTAATATCTTGCAGTCTTGTTTTTTGGTAAAAATTTTACTGTTCTAATGAAAGTAAAAAGATTCAGAAAGAACTTTTCTTAGGAGTTTGCGAAAAAAGTACAACTCTGCTTCCCCAGGCTGGTAATTCCGACAACCAAGTGAGCGATGATGTACATACCGTGTTGGTTCTTCTGTCGCAGCAACGCAGGTGATTTATTGGAGGCCGTGAAAAGGGCCGTGCTTGACCTCTCTAGCCGACGTAAGCTAGAAGATGAGGTTGGGCCTTCGAAAGTGGATCCTGGTCGTTTTCTCCTTGTTTCTTTCGAGAGCGACAGCCATTAAAGGCCTGTTGCTTACTTTGTATATGCCACCGCATGCGTTGATTATTATACTGATTCTATAAGAATCACAATAAATTTGAGATAAAGATGAGAGTTAAAATATTAAGTTTTGCGTTATTGTGCTAAAGATTCGCCACTTTCTTTGTTTTTTTCTCTATTAAATATTTGACAAGCGATGGACATTCTAGATAATATTTGACAAGTGATGAAAGCCGCAAGCTTAACTACTCTTAATGATCATAGGGCTCTATGGCCAGCTGTCAGGTTTAGGCGTATGTTTTAGAAGAGGTTGACTACCAACAAAGTTGATAAAGTCAACAGCTAAGCTACTCAATTTGGTTGTTCAACAATTATCCTTCCCTTACAAAACAAAGGTCGTTAATCTCTAAAATCACACAATTTTCCGGCGGCCGGATGATGCATGTCTAGGAAAGCGAAACTTGTCACGGCATAGTTAGTGACGTTAGAGATGGAAAGGTTTTCCATTGTCAGGAAGTTTAAATGTATTAATAGCATCATATCCCTTTTCTTACCGGTAATTATTAAACTTTAAGCTCTTATCAAATGAGTTATTAATTTAGGGCTCGTTTGGTTGAGCTTTTATCAGTAAAATTTTTGTCAGTAGAACTTTTCTGCTCGTTTGGTTGAGCTTTTATCAGTAGAATTTTTGTCAGTAGAACTTTTCTGAGAAAAGTTTTTTTTAAAAACCAGTTGACTGTTTGGTTGTCAATTAAAAAAACAGTTTTTTTAAAAGACTTTATACAGTAGACTGTTTGTTAACATAAAAATAAAAATCACTTTTATTAATTTTAAATATATTTAATTTCATAATAAAATTATTTATGCTAAATAATATTTAAAATATACTAATAAATTGTTCATCAACGCAGACAATATGCTAAATAATATTTAAAATACATATAATATTTAAAATAATTTTATAATAAAATTATTTTATTAATATTTAAATAAAATTGTTTATCAACGCATACGGTCTGCGTTGTTCAACGCAGACGTGGTTTGTGTTGATGAGCAAACGCAAACCAGATTGAAATGTTTTTATTTACGTAAGTGACAGAAACTTACGAAAAAATAACTTCCCAAAAAAACTAAAATTTTGGCTTTTCTGAAAATCTCCAAATTTTAGCTTTTCAAAAAGTTGTATTTTAGCTTTTTCAAAAACTATTTCTACTTCAAAAGTACTTTTGAAGTTTGCAGTTAAACATCCATCTTTTTTCAAAAATAATTTTTGGGGTAGAAAAAAGTACTTTTGGAATCTCCAAAAGTTGAACTAAACAGGCACTAAGCTAAAAAAGAATTCTTACAATCCAAAAGCTGAACCAAACAGACACTAAGCTAAAAAAGAATCCTTACAATAAGCTTCCCAACTGAATCTCACCTACTAAGTTTTTAAAGGTTGCATGTAACGCATGATCTACGAAATTGTCAGTGGAAATGCAGGAAGTGTAGGTCGACGAGACGACCACGTCTAACATTTGAAAAAAGAAGAAGAATTTTAGAGAACTGATCAAGTTGGTTAAGATTATCACTCTGTGTTTACGAAAAGTCGGTGGTTTGAGAAAACTCACACTATCTTCCATCGAGAATTTAAGATGATCACGACTTGGTCTTTGACTTTTGAAACCCAAAAAAAATATTCATAATATTTAATTATATTACAAATATAAAAGTATAGTTAGGAAAATGGAGATACAATTGTATATGTAAATTATTTCACCAAAGTCGTGATAAGAAAGACTTTCTATTTTCTTCTTCCTAACCCGGAAAAACGAGGGCTGGAGTACGAGATTCTCTTTATTCTTCCCAAGTTGGAAAACAGGGTTAGGATTTAAATAAATAAGTAGACTTGAACGGCTGATTAATGACTAAAACATGAAAAGGTCACGTAAGGAGCTTCCAACATTCGTTCAGCGTAAAAGTTGATTTTTGCTGACAATCAATTGATTACATTAACTAGTTAATTAGCTGATAGTTGATTATATTAGTTGATTTGATTAGTTGATTGTATTAGTTGTTTGTTATTTGATGTTTGGTAAAATTAGTTATTTAATATTAGCTGTTTATGTGTAAAATGATTTATAAGAATATGACTTTAAAAACTATATTTAAGGGTATGAATATTATATATCTTAGTATTTCGTTTAATATTCTTATACTTGATATATTCAAGTCAATCATTCGTACCATAAACTTTTTAACAAATGATTTTCATTTCAAAAGTAACTTAACACTCAATACAACCGAAGAGATGATTAAAAAATCATTTTTCTTGATTAATGAGAACCAATAAAGTAAATCAAACATTAATCGATCTCAGTAATTATGGAAAAACAAAGTAACAGGCAGTACCCACACAAACTTAATAAGAACCTAAAAATACAAGATTCAATCAAAAAAATAGAAACAATCCTCTTTTTAATCAAATGAGGCACGATCAGAACATAGAAAGAATTGAACTTACAAATGAAGACAACATTGGCAAGATCCAAGTGAACCGACAAGGAATCGGTTAAGTTATAAAGGTGAAAAGATAGTGGAGTAGCTAAGACTAATCAATGAAGTTATAAATGAAGTTAAATGTAATAAAAGCAAAATTTAGCTGCTTTCTACTAACTACTACAATATCCTTTAGTTTACACAGTTTTATTGCAGCAAGTTCATATAAACCTCAACTGCTTATCAGACTTTATTTAATGAAACTAAATCTACCTCAAATTTCGATCATTAAACCTCATATTGCATTCATTAAATCTCATGTTGCAGTCACTGATATTTCATTAAATCAATATGCAAATCACATAAGAATATAACAATCTATTTTTGAAGTTACATCAATGTGAATAGTCACTAGAAGCAAAAGTAGTCAATATTTGGCAACACTGTTTTTGCATGATTATTTTGACAAGAAAAATGAAATAATTTTAAAACACTTTCTTCTAAAAAATTATTCCCCTATGTCTTAAGCTTTTGATGACACCAAGATTATATAATTTGATTCAGTATTCTGAAAGTTATACTCCAAATACTTCGGACTATTCTTAAACTGAAATAGTACTCTGTACTCAACTTCAAGTCAGATTCTGAAACTCTCAGAGATAAAAATGAAATTTGATTTCTTCATAATATTTGTAACTCTATGTCACTTGTTTAATATAAACTAAGAATCATTCCATTTTGATAACTACATAACAAGTTATGGTTCAAATACTGAAGCCTATTCAATGAAATCTTTCTGGTTATCATAATCCAGCACAATCAACATTCTCATCTTAAACTCATCAACCAGTTCATTTCAGATGGTTATAATTTTTGGTGGAGATGAAGAAACATGCCTTATGAGTCTGTTGGTTCGAGACTCATGTTATTTGGATGTCTAGAGAAGAAGTTATAGGCAAAAGATCAAAGGATGTTCAAAAACAAAAAAAAAGCCTTTTACCGATAGTCATCAGTGTCCCGATCGTGCTTTGCGACTTCCGAACTCAAAAGAAGAGTTGCAATCGTGCTTCAAGATTTATCAAAAGTCGCGATCTTGCTCCTTCTTCCTTCTTTTGATACTGATGTTCTCTCTTCTTCTTCCTCTCTTTTTATTAATTCTTCAATTTCTAATTTATTTCAACCTCTATTTTCGACTTCATTCAACTCAACACATTCATAACCAATTTCAAAAATTCAAATTAAAACACAAACACTAAAATAGAAAAATTCACGCATGTTCTTCACGTTTCCTGCACTTTTCTTCATTTTTCTACTGCATTTTTATTTTCTGCTGCATTCTCCAATTTCTTCTCTAAAATATCTATACATCATCTAACTTCTTTTCCTGAACTCTAAACTTGTTTTCATTCATTTATAAAAACATCCGAAAATTTATGTAGAAACCATGAAAACAGAGTATATATATATCAACTTTTCATAATTTTCTGCACTCTTCCTATATACGCTTTCAATGATTTGTCTAACTCAAAAATCATTTCAACAACATCTTATAATATATTGATCGTCAAAATTTATTTCTAACGTGATGCATGTTTTATTTATTAAGTCATCCCTGTGACTGGCTACTCACAATGCAACTCCAAATTTCACATTGTTATTTCTTCGACATAACTTGCAAAAGAAGTTATAAAAAATCTTGACTCCCTCTTTGCTACAAGGCCGTCTATTTTGTACGAATATCTTATCTTATGGTTTAAAAATGTAGCTTTTGCTCCATACAGAGAGTACCGGAGACAAATGAAGAAACTTTATCAGCTACTTGTTCCTGCATGTCGCAATGCACATTTTTCACCCCGTGACAATCAATACTTCAAAACAACATAAATATAGCAAAGAGCAGCGAAAAAAGTAAGGGTAGAATAGTAATCGCTAAAAAGCTAATTAAGCTATTTCTCCAAAACGTTACATATGACTAGCGTTTCACAAATTAGCTGATTAGGTTGAATCAGCCAACTTAACCAGTCAACAACCAAACATAACCAATAGCAATCAACTATTTATAGTTAATCAGCTAACATCCAAACGTGAAATTTTATTTATTATAATTTTTAGTTTTTATTTTTATTTTAAATAAAAACAAAATTATGTTGACAATTATGTTTTTATTACTAAAGATAATATATATTAGATAAAACTTAAAGATAAATTATTTTTATTTAAATAAATTTATTTTAAAATTAATATTTATTTTAATTAGTAAATCAAACTTTATTTAAATATTTTGAAGATATTTGAAATTTAATTACATTATTAATAATTACTAAATCAAATTAATTTAATTTAATTTAATTTAACCACAAAAATTAAATAAAATTGTATTAGTAATTAATTAAATATATAATATTAAATTAAATAATTTATATTCCTTAATAATTAGATAATATCCATTTGTCGACAATAATTTGTATTATAAAATGTAGAAAAAGAAAATAAAAATCTGGAAGAAATAAAAAACTAAAGCCTGAGACGTATAGAAATTTTTAAATTTAAAAATAAAAATCTTTCCAATCATGAAATGCAGCTGGAGCTGAGAAAGGCCAGAACGCACGTTCCACCGATAAAAGAGGTGCGGCAATTTGCAGAACGTCACATCGAACCCTTGACTTAGGACTTCATAATCTAATATATATTCCTTTTCAGATCTTAGGAGAATCAGTTGAGACGTTTCAGCAGAATATTTTATTCCTAAGCAATAAAATAATTTATACGAGTATTATTTTAGTGCCTTTTGCAATCATAACATAACAATATTATCGACATTATTAATAAAAGTCACAAAAACAATGATTCCTAACGCTTATCCATAGAGACCGAACTTCCATTTTAGACTTCATACTTACCCTCCCTGATAAGAAAGGGTGCAATACAGTTTAGGATTAATTATTAAAAATTTTAAATTTTACTTAATTTTATAATACCATCTTAAACTTTTAAAAAATGACTCTTAAATTTTCAATTTTTAATAAAAATAGTCCACCATTAATGTAAATGTTGTGATTAATATTATATTTGTGATACATATCAATTTTACCATTTATTACATTAAAAATATCATTCTAAAAATTAATAATGACCGTGATAGTTATGTGACAAAAATATTAATTTGACTTAATTTGTTATATCATTTACATAACAATATATTATTTTTATTAAAATTTGAACATTTTAATGTAATATTATAAAATTTGAATTTTTTTAAAGATTAACCATAAAACTGTCTCACTCCAGATATGGATCAAAAATCTTGAACCTTTTCCAATCCAATGAGTGTTTTTGGTTTAGTATGGAATCAATTATGTAAGGAGACTGATACTCAATAGCATTTGTCATATATAAAATTGTGGTAATTTTGATATAATAAATATTTTTTATAAAGTCAAGATCTAAAAATAACAAAGACAATTAATTATTATTAAACTTTAACTATTTTATAATTTATGTATCTTTTATCTAAATTCTCTAATAAATAATTTTATAAAAAAATTAGTGAAACGCTTATTTTAATAATGATTTATAAATAATAGATGCATTAATTTTCTTTTTTCTATTCAAAATTTTATTTACTACTAAAAAATTAATTTTGAAATACAACTAATACATAATATAAGAGTTAAAAAATTAATACAATTTTAAGAAATGAATATGACTTCAAACACTTATTAATTTTGAAATTATGTAAAAATATTTTTAAAATATTTATCATTTTATTAATTATATATTTATTATCTGCACGTATACATATATAAATAATATTTAAAAATATATTTATTTTTATCCAGTTATACTATTCATATGCAGATAATATTAAACACGTATATTATACGAATCTTAACAATCACTATTTAAAAGTTTTATGTAAAAGTAACTCTTATTATAAAATATGTATTACGATGAAAGCAAGTGTTTTTTATACTAAAAGTTAACACATGTTAAAAAATTAAAGTATGATATAAATATATTTTTAATTATTTTATACATATTTTGTATAAATAGATAATGCTTTTACAACTACTCTTCACATGTATGTATCGTAAAAAAGTGATGTATGTATTGTAAAAAGGTGAATTTAGTTTTAAAGTATGCAAAATATTAAAGTTTTATCATAATAATTAAGTTATTATATAAAAATCATCAAATTTTGACATCTATTTAAAGGAAGTAAAATTAATTTTAAATACTTTTTTTAAGTATTTAAATATTTTACAATCTCTACATTTTTATAGTATAAGATTTGTGTTAAACATTTAAATAAAAATTGTAAATTTCTAATGCATAACTTTTAATCTTTTCGCATATTTTTTAAAATATATTCGTAGTATTATTAATTATAACTTTGTTGTGATTCTTAAATTTCTTTTTTATTATCTAAATCCCTACAATTGAAAAAAAATAACTTTTTATGCTTTCATGTAAATTATGTTTTATTAAAAATCATTAATATTAATTCCAAGGTTCGAATGATTTCAATGTAGGTTTTAGTTTTCCTATTATGTTTTTAATTTCTATTTTTATAAAATTTAATAAAACATTTATTTTTACTGATAAAAATAAAATTTTAAAGAAATTTATTTTTATCAATAAAAATAAATGTTTCATTAAAACAAATAATTTTATTTTAATTATAAGATTTTATTTGGGAATTATATATTTTGGATACGTTTTAAATTCTATTTATTAATAATTATTTTACCACCCCAAAAAAAAAAAGCATGGACTTCAACTAATCCAAGATTTTATCCACTTTAATTAGTTTAGTTAGATATTAACTTTACTTGCTTTCTCCCCTACTCGTATAAATATAAATCAGTCTTCGAGTCACAAGTTACTGTTCTTTTTTACCACTGCACAATTAGTCAGTGTTTTGAAATCTGAATCGGACATTAAATCAGAGGTTTTATTAGTCGCTGGTTTAATCGGTTTGACCGATTTAACCATCGGTTGAACTGGTGTGACGTCATAATTATGTAATAATTAAATTTAATTATATATAATATTAATAATATTTAAAAAATTTAAAATTATATTAATTAAGAACCAATTTTTAAGAGTAAACTGGACCGAATAATTGACCAGTCACCAGTCAAACCAGCCGGCCCAATCCAATTTTTAAATCAGAGCCAACTGCAAATGGTCCTACGAAGACAAACTCATCAACGAATTGTGTGATTCCTGTGCTCTTAACAAATCAATCTAGTACAGTTACATGTGATTCTGGCCGACCATACTCTATTACTCATTGCCGACCATTTACTCCTTGCCAGCCATTGTTGCAACAAGATATTTCAGCTAAGGGTTTCGTATCGTAATCACAAGTTAGACCGATAAATATTAAAGATTCAAAATTTAAAAGGATCATTCGGTATTAAAATATTAATTAAAGATTGAATAAAATTAAAAAATTTAAATTAATATATATGATTGAAAGAGAATGTTTTTATTCATTGAATATAAAGTTTAATTGAATGAAACTTCACATAAAGGAAATTTAGGTAAGATAATTAATTTTTGTTTATAAAAATTTATTAATTTACAAAAAATTGACAGAAAATTAATAAACTAATCAATTTTTAACAACAAAAATTATTAAAGTAAATCAAATCAAAAATTTTAAAATTGAAACAAAAAGTTAAACAATTCAAGATCATTATGATTAAACTAGAGAAATCAGTTGAATTTTTAAATCATTATTAAAATATGAGTATGTTTATGTATTGCAAGATTCTTTAGTTAACATTAATATAATCCGACTTAATTCAAGTCAAATAGATAAAAATGAAAAACTTAAGAGACGAAAAGGGAAATAATTATGTAATAAATGATTGAAAAAATGGATGGATATAATAACAAAAGCTATTCACTTATCTCAAAATTAGAAAAAATATTATTTAGTGAATTTTAAAATGATTGAGTTGATTTGAATAGTCTAAATCAATTTTAACTGATATAACAACAACAATAATAAAAACATCCGATCGAATAAAATGTGAATTTGGGAAATTAATATTTAGAGGAATTAAGAAACAATATGACTATTGAAAGACTTAAAAGAATATATTATGTGCATGTTAGGTATAAGAAAGGGATAATATTAAATTGACCAATGCATTAAACATTGCTCAGAGAAGCCGAAACTTGTTCTTATTCCAAAGCTTGAGCAGCAAAATTGCAAGAACACCATTTGTCACGTTTTTATTTTTTGTTCTTCTCAGCATATGCTCAAGCAGTGAAGAGTGGAGGATATCAGATAAAAAAGAATTATTATGCTTAATTTCTAAGAAGAATATCAAACATGTGGAATAATCTACAGGACAAATGATACATACCGTACGTAGTTTTTTTTGATATTTTATAAATTTTTTTTTCGTGACTTTAACTTATAACTTTCACGTAACAAAAAAGTAGCTTTATTAGTTTTTTCAAAATTCGCCTTTTAATTTTTTAGCTTGAACCAAATTAATTAAAAAAAATTCACAAGGCAACAAAATGTAAAATCATAATCTTCCACTTATAATAAAGAAAAGTTGATAAAATTAATTTGCAAAATTTATAAAATTATAAAATAGCGGGAAAACAAGGATA
>JAOTIZ010000008.1:2873824-2889397 GCA_027123425.1 Erythroxylum panamense | reverse complement strand
GCTTTGTATATTATTTAATATACTTTAAATAATATTTATATGTATAAATATTTTTTATTACAAAATAAAATATAGTTAAAATTAAAAATATTTTTTATTTTTATGTTATCAAATAGCCTATTATATTAAGTTTTTTAAAAAAAACTCTTGTTTAAATGATAATCAAATCATCAACTAACTTTTTAGAAAAATTTTTTAAAAAAAAAAGATATACAGAAAAAAAATTACACTAACAAAAACTGTAATAGTATAAGCCGAACCCAACATAAGATGTTCATCTGTTCATCTTCATCTTTTTTTTGTTCGTATACAACATAAATTGATAAATGAAACAAAAAACTACCCAATAAAGGTTAATAAAAATGATTACTGAAGTTTTTAAGTGCACTTAGCATACCCAAATAAATAAATAAATAAATATATATTTGTAAGAAGGAGAGGAGCAAGATAACTAGCTCCTCAGAAACACGATAGACTGGAAGCCTGCCTCCAACAGTAAGCGGATCCAAGACGTGGCGTCACCCAAAATTAACCACCGGGGACCCAAGACGGCTGCGACAAGTCTGCAACAAGGGAGGTCACAGCTAGGCAATCACTCTCCGTAATTACGTTACGATACCCCAAATTTCATGTGAGGCGGAGGTCATATTTTATGTCCTGTAGCTCCGCGACCACGTTTGTGATAATGCCAATGGAGCCAGAAAAGCCCGCCAGCCCAAATAAATAAATTGAAAGTATATTCTAAGGATGTTGAAACTTTCGCTAAAGATCCATATGTCATTTAATTAGTCCATGTGAATTGTCGAGTAATATTTGGAGAGACATGTGAAACATATAGTTGGCCACTGCATCTCATACTTAACCGCATTTATTAGTTTTCAATAAATGTACATCAAATCTCTCCAAATTTGAACATTTGAATTTTGAAAAGGTTATTTAAAGACTTTTAAAAAAAATTGCAATATCAAAAATAATCTTTAATCAACGTATTAAAAATTAGATCAGACATAAATTAAATTGATAAGATAAGAAATTTAAGGTTTAAAAGTTTAATCGATATTAGACTGTCATCAGTTAAAGATCGAATATAATTAAATAATTTTAAATATAATTAAAAAATTATCTTTATTTTTCAAAAATTTGTAGTTTAATTAAAGAAAGAAGTTGTTAAATGAAAAATAATTAATTAATTTTAATTTATAATAACTTTTGACTAATTAATTAATAAATTAATCAATTTTAAACAATAAAATTATTAAAATAAATCGAACTGAAAAGTAAAAAATTAAATAAAAAAAAATAATTCAAATTTTTACGATTAAATCGACCGATTTAAATTTTGTAACCATCAACTTTAATAACACAGAGATAAATGCGGCAAGGCAGCATCTACTCTTGATTTCAGGACACTTGCCTTCTTAAAGCACGTGAATTGGCGGTTGAAATCGGACAAGAACTCTTTATGGTGTGTAAAATTAGGCAAAGCTTTATATTCGGTTAAGAGAATATCAATTAACAAGATACGAGGTTTAGTTATACTTATACACTTAGAAGATCACGTTATGTATACTTTGGTAGAAATAGAAAGAGCACAAGACATGGAGAATCACGAGAAGTCAAGATCTTGTCCATTCGTCCTACACCTAATTATGTTTAATTAGCAAACTAATTAAGAATTTAATTTAATTTCTATAAATTTCAAAGTGTTTATGGTTAATTTTGAAATGACTAATCACATATAAAGCACGATTGGTACGGGCATGTATGATGATATCAATAGAGTTAAATGAAAGGCAAGCAACCACCAGTCACGCTACTTTTCTTCTTTTTTTTTTGGGTTTAAAACCATAAATAGTTATATAAAACATACACAAAAGATGACGTGTCAATGTCAACTCCCCATCTCTACATCCCAAGGCATGGGGGCCAAAATCATGGGACCCGCCGAAAAGGTCGGTACCCAATGACAGATGTACACGTATATAGGGAACATTAAAAGGACAACATCAGTCAAAACGAATGATAGGTGCCATATGCCTTACTCATCAAATTTGCTTTGCTTACTTTATTATTAAATAAATGAAATCTCTTTAATTTTAGTCAATAAAGTTAAAAACCAACTCCACCTCCAACTCCTTTATCTGCGGGTAAAACGTCTCTCTCTCTCTCTCTCTCTCCCAGGCCGTGTAAGAGAAAAAGCAAATTAAGTAGGCTTAATTAAATTATCATAATACCTCTTATACTTTTAAATTAAACTTTGATTAAAAATAATAACAAAATACATAAATTATTAAAATCATGTACTGATTAAATAATATTTATATAATAATTAAGTCACCGAAATAGCTTCTTTATAAAAATACAAAACGAAGTTAATATTAGTACAGTATTTTAAATGTAAAATTAGTTAATAAAATCTGACTTAGGTTAATAATTTAGTATATTTTTAAATGATTAATTTATATTAAATTTGATTTATTCTAGCAGAATTTAATAATTAATTTAAATTACTAAATCTCCCAAAATTTCTAAACTACAAGAATTATGTTTTTATTAAGAAAGGGCAAAAAAAGCCAAACGAAACGGCGTCGTGGTGTATTGACTGACGGTGAAAAAAAAGTTGTGTGAACAGGTAAAAATAAGGCTCGGTAGGTAAGGAAGTTCACAGACAGTCAGAGACCGTCGGTGGGAGGTAAAAAAAAAAAAAATGATAAAAGCGTCGGTGGAGGTTAAAAAAAAAACAAAAAGGAAAATATTGTCTAAATTAGCAGTAGAGGGAATGAGCGAGATCGCTTTGTGTATAAGCCATAATAGAGAGACAGAGCTAAATGGCCTAAATTTGTGGAAGCCAGATAAATAGGTAAGATAAAGAGTGTGTTGGAGAGAGAGAGAGAGAGAGAGAAGGCGAGGTTGTGGAGAGAGAGAAAGAGAGAGACATCGTCGGAGATACGGCGGAGAGAAGAGTTGGGACTGACTGGGTTTACCTGAGAAAGGAGAAGAGAGCTAGAGAGAGATAGACAGAGCTGCGGCCATGGCAGAGTCAAACGATTCTGTTTCCGTCGATATGGAGACGATCTATCTCGGTGGGAAGGTTGGGTTTTTCTTTCTGGGTTTGCTTGTTTTTGTGAATGCATGCATTTGTTTGGGCCTTTTTATTGTTGACCTTTTTACTTGGTTGTTCATTGCTTCGTTGTGGCTTGGTGTTGAAGTTTGGATATTTACTCCGTCAATGCACATATTCTTCCGGTTTTCTAACCACTCGTTTCTTTGAATTTGTATAAAGTGTTTGGGTGTCGAAAACGCTCGGTTTTGATTTTTTTTTACCGTTAGCTTATATCGTGTCGTGTGACGCATTTTAGTCTACTAAATGGATTTCTGAACAGCACTTTTTGGGTCAATGGTTTTCTTGAAAGCTGGAGTAATAGCTGATTCAAGTCCTTTCTGGTGATTTTAGGTTTGTTGAGAATTCTTGATTGGCTTTTTGCATCTTGGTAACCCAAGAAGAAGTCACTCTTTGCTCTTCATCTTTTTATCCTTCAATTTGATGTGTTCTAATGAATGAAACTATTGTTCTTCAGTTCTGTTTTCTTGTTGCAATTTTCGATTCGGGTTAATCATCTAGTTCCCGAGATTTTGATTTTGGGGTAATTATGATATTATTCTTTAAGAATGGTCTCTTTCTTTGAATGGTTGTTCTTGAAGGTGCTAATCTTGGCTCTTACATGTTAACATGCGATGAATCATGGATGTACGGGGACTAAATTTCCCAGATTTAGATTCATCTGCTTACAAATTTTCTTTCGTTATTTTTCGGATTGAGAGTAATTTTTTGACATTGGATATCTCGTGATGTTCCTGTCTAAGTTCCCTTTGTTGTTTTTGTTTTCTGCTGAAATCTGTTAGATTGTTCAGATCTTTTAATTTGTTAGTTTGCTTGTATAGTTTTTCTTCTGTTTTTCCTGCGGGGGAAAGGTGGTGATACCTCGTGATATTATATTTTTTAAGGCTAATTGCAGTCGACTGAAGAAACTTACCCTTACTTTGTTTCCTTGTCTTTTTTCGTCTTTGTTTTTTCTTATTAAGATATTTAGAAGTCTAGCTGTTCTGCCCCCTCGCTTTAATTTGTCTCATTATCAGTCCCAGTTAAATGTTCATAAGTAAATTAGGTTTCCGTTCACACTATTTCTTTGTAGATGCAATGATTATGATTGGAATGGAGAACCTACTTCTTTTGTCTTCTTATCTGTGGGTTTGTACAAACATGTTTTTTTGTTTTCTACCCACAAAAGTGAATTCGTGCACATGGAGAAGCTTTTCTTGGGAGTAAATTACTTTGGATAAAGCTTAAGTTACTTTGCTGAATGTAGATAGAATGAAAAGAAGAAATGATGTCCTTTCTAGTTTGACAAGCATATTAATTTTGATGAAAGTTGCTACAGTTAAATGCTTTTCACCTGTGTTTGCGAATCATTTTAGGAAAATCTAGCATTAATTTTCTATTTGCTTGTATCTTTCTCTTAACTCTTTTTGTTTGTGAAAATCTCAGGAACACCATGTAAGGACTGGCCGTGGTTCTGTGTCTGTTATAGTCTATGGGGACCAAGACAAGCCGGCACTAATTACCTATCCTGATTTGGCTCTAAATCGTAAGTTTGTAGATGCAATTTCTAACTATTCTTTACATTTATTGTGTACATAAAAGCTTTATTATTGAGACATCACATGCTTGCGCAAATTTCACTTTCATTTTTTTTCCATCTAGTTTATCATTAATTTGTCATAATAGGGCTTGCTTTCTCCATTATTGATTAAGGCCAAGTGGCGTGCTGAATGATTTTACACACAAATCCATTCCTAGATATAATCTTCTGTTCTTTTGAGTAAGTTCAATTCCAAGTTCTGACAATATTGTCATATTCATCTTTGTGTGCTTCTTGCTCAGATATGTCTTGTTTCCAAGGACTGTTCTTTTGCCCCGAAGCAGCTTCTTTGTTACTACACAACTTTTGCATTTACCACATTAGTCCTCCTGGCCATGAGGTCAGTGAATTAGTTGACTTGAGTTCAGGTTCTTGATTTCTTTTAATTTGCATGGGGTTCTCATTCTTTTAACCGTATTTGCATCTCATTAGAGACAAATATTCACATAATTTTGCACTTCCACAAGAGTTCTTGCAGTTAGGAGCTGCTTCACTTTGTCCCGATGGTCCTGTGCCTTCTGTTGATGATTTAACAGACCAGATAATTGAAGTTCTTAACTATTTCAAGTAAGTTTAGTAGAAGATCTATGTTTTCATATTGTGTTTGGAGTGCCAAGTAACAATGTTTGTTCTTGTGCCTCTTACTATAAATTACTTGGAAAAGGTCTACTATTCTGAATGATCTATTGATATATTGGATATGCTGACTTTCTTGTGGAATAAAAATCTGTCTCAGGCTTGGCAAAGTTATGTGCATGGGAGTGACAGCTGGTGCTTACATCCTGACATTATTTGCTGTAAGTCCCTTAAAGGATTTTGTAGGCAAATCCTATGTCCTTGGCCTGACTTGTATATGTCACTACAGATGAAATATAGAGAACGAGTGCTTGGTTTGATTCTTGTATCACCTTTATGCAAAGCACCATCATGGACTGAATGGTTGTATAACAAGGTTCTTTTTGCTGATCCTGTTTCTTTCTCCAAAAAAAGATTCCTGTCATCTGGTGCAGTTTTACTTTCATGGGTTGTGATAATGTTCATTTGCATCGTGCAGGTGATGTCAAATTTGTTATATTTTTATGGAATGTGTGGATTGCTCAAGGAGTTTTTGCTTCAGAGGTACTTCAGCAAGGTGATGTATAACTTCATTCCTAGAACATTTCAAATAATTTTACTCTTTTAGGTATACACTTTGGATTATCAAATGAAAAGTTATATATTGCAACAGGAAGTTCGTGGTAGTGCAGAAGTTGCCGAGTCGGATATAGTCCAAGCATGCAGAAGAGTTAGTAGTTGATGTTTAATCAGTATTCATTTCTTATTTGCCTGTAATAGTGCTCCATTTGCGCTAGGCTTTCATATTCGTCGTTTTTCTGTAGTCGATTTAAATTGGTGGTGACATAATGTTGATTATAGTTAAATGCTTTTTTCTGCAGTTACTTGACGAAAGACAGAGTATAAACATCTTACGATTTCTTCAGGCACTTAATAAGTGAGGACTTCTTCCAGCCTTCCAGGCGTGTCTAATATCTGATATTGCTTTTATTACTACGAAAATTTTGGCATACTTACTCCACAAAACTCGGAAGTTACTTGATCTTTGTTGTGCCCACCTACAGGAGACCTGACATTACTAGTGGATTGAAGAGTCTAAGATGCCGAACGCTTGTGTTTGTTGGGGATAATTCTCCCTTTCATTCGGAGGCTCTCTACATGATCTCGAAGTTGGACAGAAGATATAGTGCGCTGGTTGAGGTGTGTACGGAGGAGTTCTTAGGATTATTTTTTGTGAAATGGAATGAAATGGTGTCATAAGTGATAAACCTCAGCACATTATATCTATTCTGATGCTTGTGCAGGTCCAGGCTTGTGGATCAATGGTAACAGAGGAACAGCCACATGCAATGTTGATACCAATGGAGTATTTCTTGATGGGGTTTGGATTTTACAGGCCATGCCAGCTCAGTGACAGTCCAAGGAGTCCTCTCAGTCCATCTTGCATCTCGCCAGAGCTCCTCTCTCCCGAAAGCATGGGTTTGAAGCTTAAACCAATAAAAACCCGCATTTCACTTGAAGTTTAATTGGAGGACATGTAGAGTCAAAGGAAGAAATTCTTGAATTCTTTTCAAATTTTGTGTTACTTTTTTTTGATTTATGTAAGAAGGGTAGAAGGAAGCAGGTCGAAGTGATGTAGATAAGGAAATGATGTGAATAGGAGGAAGAAGATGACATGCATTTATTCTTTTGTAGTGGTTCATAAGGATTAAGGTGGACTAGTAGTCATTGAGCTGTGTGTAAATTCTAAGGACTTGGAAATATTTGTTCACAGTGACTGCCAATAACAGAGATGAACTCATTATATATGATCATTGCAATACTTCTGCTAACCCTTGTGTTGTCTTTATATTTTTAATTTTAGTATTAATTTTTTTTAATTTTTGGTTTAATAATTAATTTTTAAATTTCATATATATTATTTGATTAATAAATGAATATTTACGTAATATTTAGTGAATATATTAAATAAAATTTAATTTTAATTTATATAATTTTTAAAAATTTACTTATTAAATTAAAAAAATAACGTTTTATTGAAAGTTAAAGGACGCGTCCTTTTTCCTTTGGAGGCCATGAGTAGAATATTAAAGCGCCGAACAAAAACAAAAAAGGTTCCATTTGTTACGGCTTTTTGGACAGCAGAGAGATTCGGCGTCGACGCGTTCGGTGGCGGAGATGGCGGACATAGTGGTGATTTTCGACTTCGACCGGACGCTCATCGACGGCGATAGTGACAATTGGGTGGTGACTCAAATGGATCTCACTAACTTGTTCAATCGACTTCTGTACACTGTGCCCTGGAACTCTCTCATGGTTTGCGCTCTCGACTTTTGGTTAGCCTATTTGATCGACGGATGCCTTTTTTTTTTTTTAAACTTTTTCGAATGTTTGAATTGGTGAATGTTTAAGGTTGTTGTCATGGACATTGGCTTTGACTGTTCAAAATCTTATTTTTCTTTGTCCTCTGGTAATTTTTCTTTCGGAACCATTCATTGAAAGATATTGAATTTGATTCTTGCTTGGATTCAAGTTAGGTACGGAACATGATTTTCAACATGAGTTTCTGAGAAACTATTTTACTTTATTGTTGCTGGATATTGTTAGGATACGATGATGAAGGAGCTCCATACACAAGGTAAAACAACTGATGATATTGCAAAGTGTTTGAGCCTATGTCCGCTGAGTCCGCGAATTATTGCCGCCATAAAATCGGCCCGTTCCCTTGGGTAGTGTCTTGTTTACCATTGTCATCGAAGTCTATTATTGACCAAGTTCTGCTGCTTCCATTGGAGGGTTGCTGATTAAAGGTCATGGTAAATGATTTTGTTTCAGATGTGACTTGAGGATTATTAGTGATGCAAATCAGTTTTTCATTGAGAGGATTTTGGAAAGTCATGGATTGTTGGGATGCTTTTCGCAGATCAGCACAAATCCAACCTCCATAGATAGTGAAGGGAGGCTTAGGATTTTCCCTTATCATGATTCAAGCTTACCTCCCCATGGTTGCAGATTATGCCCTTCAAATATGTGCAAGGTATGTGGAATAACTTATATCAATCATCCTAACATCCTAGTTTGTGAATGATAACTATCTGCTTCAGTTGTAGTGGATTGGTTGTTTGACGGTTTAGCTTAATTTGTTTAACAAAGATGTTGTCAGTTTCTCATATTTGGGTTTCATTATATTGAAGGTTGGATTCTTACTTTCTGTACAAACATGCTATTTTTCTCATTTGCTATCAAGCAATATGTTCGGATGCTTTATTAGTATTGGCAAATTTGTTGAAATTCTCCATTTCTGCCCAAATTTGGGTCATCCTGGCTCTACATTGAACTGCAGTCTCTGTTCTATTTCCTTGTTTGAATTCTATGTACCATGCCTTGTAAGGTATCGTAACTTTCCTAAACCATATTTGGCATGGATACAATGCTTTTTGGTTCTAATGTTTCCGACATGTTCGGTTTACCTTAGGAGCAATAAAAAAGAACAGTTCTTTCAGTAAAATTTCATGGCATTTACGAAGATCAGCCTTGTGCTGAAGCTTTCTATTTGTTGCTTCCAAGTAGGGCTTGGTGATTGACAGCATACGTGCATCCCTTCAAAACGAGAGAAAACGATTCATATACGTTGGAGATGGAAAAGGTGATTACTGCCCGTCTCTCCGACTCGGCGAAGGCGATTTTGTGCTGCCGAGAAAGAATTATCCTCTGTGGGATCGCATTCGCATCAATCCAACTCTTGTCAAGGCAGCAGTTCATGAATGGACCAACGGGGAGGAACTTGAGAAGAACCTTCTATACCTAATCAACACCATCTCTGCAGTAGAAGACATCAGAGGTGGGAATTCCAATCAGTTGCTTTCATCAGACACAAAGTAAGATTTCGGCTAATGATGCATCAAATCTTTAGGTCTGTCTGTTCGTTATTAATTGATCAATGTTTGGGATCAGACCATTTATCTTACTCAGCTGGAAAGTATAACTAGTCTTGTATTAAGTAACAGAAGATTCTTACTTATATGAACAAACATCCTGGTCTGTATTGAACAACAAAAACTATTTTGTCTTCCTATTACACAATGGTTAAACGTAGTTCTTTACTTTTATTCCTTTTAGTAACGGTGTTCACATTATAATGCAATAAGTCTATGGTTATTTTAGTTTTCTATGACCAATAAGAATCAACGTTTCAAAAATTAGATTGGAAATCAAACTGATTTATGACTAGAGATTTAGGATTTAAAGATTCAACTGGTATTAAATCGTTATAAAATTAGTTAAAAATTAAATAACTAAGAATTTTAAAATATTATTGGAAGATATTGAATTTACTTATTAAAGAATTTAAAGTTTAATTAAAATTTTGTTAAATAAAAATTAATTAATTAATTTTAGGTTCAAAATCTTTTAAATGTAATGATAATGTTCAATTTTATTTTATTTTTGTAAATGTTCAATATTTTATACATGGCTGAATTATTGTGAATTAGTTTTTCTTTTTATACTTTTTTAATTTGACAACTCCTGTTCAGTGTTGCAGTTTGTAGAAGCCAATCTTGACTCAAAATGGTAACCAAAGTCACAATCCACGTGTTCAGGCCATTTTCATTGTTAAAGATTCCAAGCTCATGATTATAATTAATACTTCTACTTCTGCCAAAAGTCAATTATGGGTAGCATTGTGCTGACTACGGTCAGCCTTTTCTTATATTTTTTTTAAATTTAAAATATAAAATAACTCTTTTTGTTAATTAAATTTAGGTATGAATTGCTTAGCTCCATACTTATTCGAGACTTAATTCTTTTTAATAAAATGATGTTGTTTTGTTTAGAATAATTGAGTATCGAGTTAGTCTAGGTCTAAATCTAACTCATAAATTAGCTTATTAAAAATAACTAAATTTAGACTTATAAGTTAAAAATTGTCATTTGTAAAGTCAATTGTGATTTTTGTTTTATAATATAAAGTTTGTGATGTTGGATTGACCATATTTTATATTATAATAAGATTGGAAAATAGTACAAAATAATTAGATATTAACTTTAACTCCGAAATTATGTTACAAATCAATTAAGTATTACTTAATTAACTTTTATATCTGATTTGAATAAATTAAATTTAATAATAAATTAAACAAAATTATTTAAATATATTTAAAAATCGGAAATTAATTTCAATACTATTTGATTCCAAAATAAAAATATTAAAATAACGAAAAATTTACTTTTTTAAAACTTTATTATATAAAGCTAAATGGGTAGTCACAATTGCTACAAGTAACAAGCTATAGAGCTCGTGAGCCGATTGGACTCAAGACACCGAACTCCGAGATCCGAAACGTGACCATTCCCCTTGACTCGTCTCATTGCCCGAAACATATTAAGACCAGAACTTTTCTTGAAGACACGTTTCAATTCTTCAATTCTTTCGTCTTTGACCCTCCAGCCATTCCCCCAACTCTTCCTTCTTGCCAACATTCAATCAAAGATCATTGATTGCTGGCATTGAAGCGTTAAAATAAGCTCCTTTCTTCTCTCTCTTTGTGTTAAGTGTACACATAATGTCGAAGAAGAGAGAGGAGAGAGAGGTGGGTATGCTCTTGGATGGGATCATAGAGGGCATGCCTCTGTTTGCCAAGGAGTTGATTGCTGGGGGTGTCGCTGGGGGCTTTGCAAAGACCGTCGTCGCTCCGCTTGAACGAGTCAAGATTTTGTTTCAGGTATTATTTCCCGTTGTTTTCTTCTCGCTTTTGTGCACTGCTGTGATTCATGATGGTGGTTTTTGTTGTTCTGGGTCCTTTTGAAATAGGTTGTGTGGTTTGTCATCTCAGTAGTTGCTGTTAAGAAATAGATAGTGTTAATAGTTAGACAAGCTGAGATCAGGCTTTTCCTTTGAGAATCCTTGGAATGAATTGCAGCCTCACTTGATATTATTATCACTTCTGGAAATCTCTGACCCGGTTTGGCCTTCCCAAGTATTTTGCATTAGTTTCCCAAATATTCAGAAAAGTGAGAAAACCAGGCAGATAATCGCAAACCGTGATTGTTTTGTCTCCTTGTATAAAAGCTTGAAACTGACATAAAGTGTTCGTATGACTTGCTTTCTCTATAATCAACGACGGGAATGGTCTGTAGTATCTTTGATATTGGAGAAATGGAGCGAGACTTTCAATATGGATGTGGCCACATGATGGGAATAATAAACTGTGAAAGAACTTCCTAAACCTATTTCTATTCTCACAATTTCCTATACTAGCGATTTTCCTGAAAATCCTCCTTGACTTGCTGATGTAGGCATAGCCAAGTTGGTTTACTTGATTCTTTAGGTGAACTTGCCTCTTTTGTTTCTCTTTTTTGCTTGTTTTGGAGCAATTACTTGAGCATAGGTGCTTTTGTTTCTTATGGTGGATTCCATCAGAATGATTAACATTCTCCAAAAATGTCATTCCTTGATTTATGATATGTGTAAAATGTATTTAAATGATGAAGCATACATACATTGGGTGTGAGTAATTGGAAGTTATTGGATATCGGAAAAAAGAACTGGGATACACTAATTCATATTCCATGGCATATTGGTAAAGGAATTGGGTAATGCTTATTTATGTGTCAAGAATTAATGACATGGATAATCACCAAACCGAACAGAATTGAAACCATTGCCTGTGAATTTTCAAACTAAACTTCCCATGAGTGAGAACTTAAAGTTTTCCTATATATTCTTGGGTATTCTTTTAGCTTCCTTGTGGCTTGGTCTAACCGCTTATATTTCTCTTCTTGTCAAAATAATTGAAGAATGCTTTTGTAGTGGTATTATTATATCAAAACTCTTGGCATGACAAGAACCGGGCATTTCTTGAGATTATTGAACTGTTATATGAGTATGAAAATGTCTCGTACTTGTCGAAGATCTCCTATTGGTTTAACCTGGTAGCAGGGTTAGGTTAGATATCAGGGAAACTTATCCAGATTAGATATTAGTTGAAGAATTAATCTTTCCATCTAATACTAGGTAACATTTTTGCATCATTCATATTGTCTGGTCTGACGGTTATGGAATCACATTTTCCCTACCTCAAAGGTTGCAATAACCTATTTGAGATGAATTTCATAAGGATGAAATGAACCTGATTTATTTTTCCCTTTCAGACAAGAAGAAACGAATTCAAGACTATAGGGTTATTTGGCTCTTTCAGAAAAATTGCAAAGACAGAAGGGCTCATGGGTTTCTATAGGTGGAACCAGTAGTCAATGCCTGTTTTCTGCAAAGTTTTCATTCTGTTTTTGTTGCTGCGTCATTTATACCATATATGTTGTTTGCAGAGGGAATGGAGCTAGTGTTGCTCGAATTGTTCCCTATGCTGCCCTACATTACATGACGTATGAACAGTATCGGAGATGGATCATACTTACCTTTCCTGATATTGGGAGGGGTCCTGTACTTGATCTTGTAGCTGGTTCATTTGCTGGAGGGACAGCTGTGCTTTTTACTTATCCCCTTGATTTAGTGCGAACTAAGTTGGCGTACCAGGTATTGTTACTAAAATTTTTCTCCCCCATTTCCCTCTCCCTCCCTCCCCCTTCCCCTCCCATCTCTACCCTCACCCCCTTTGTACACATGCACCACATGCAAGCCAACAAATATACTTGTTGAACTGCACTGTAGTTCCAAGGAGTTATGCCAAACTCATTTGGCAGGTACCAAAACAGCATTCTGGACTCCACTGCATGACAGTGGGTTTGGTTCCTCCCCTGTAAAAGCTCCACAGCAAGTGGAATTTCCTTTCTGCAACCCTTTCCCAACAAAAAGGTCATGTGAAATTCATTTAGCTACACTTTTTCTAATGCTGCAGGTTGTTGGTTCAGCAAAGGTGAATATAAGTGGTTTAGCTAGTAATGAACAAGTTTATAGAGGAATTGCTGATTGTTTCTCCAGGACTTTCAAAGACTCTGGGTTTAGAGGTCTCTATCGAGGTGTAGGTAAGTTCTCAATTGTAATTAACTTCAAGTTCTACTGCTCTTATATGTTTAATTGCCTACTTTGAGCTCTTGGGAGGTTCTATTAACAACTAAACATTATTGTCAGCTCCATCGCTTTATGGGATCTTCCCTTATGCTGGCTTGAAATTTTACTTCTATGAGGAGATGAAACGTCATGTTCCAGAGGAGAATAAGAAACATATTGCAGTGAAATTAGTATGCGGATCTGTTGCTGATTTATTAGGCCAAACCTTCACATATCCTCTTGATGTTATTAAAAGACAAATACAGGTAAGTTGCATTAAACTAGTTGCGAAAGTAGTAAATGACATGTCATTGATAACAACAAGGGTTATTAGGAATGACAAAAACTTGGTAGTAATACATGAAAGTCATTTTGTAGGTTTAAAGGCTTTTGGGGACTAATAATGTAGAGTTAAAAGGAACAATCGAAACACTTCTCATGATTGTGCAAAAGCAAGGGTGGAAGTAATTGATTTCTGGGTTGAGCATCAACTACTTGAAAGTAACAATCCCTCCTTATTCATTTTACAAAATTTTGATTTTCTATTTATGTCTTCTGCTATATGAATGCTTGGCTTGTGTCTTTTCAGGTTGTGCCATCTATGGCAATTGGTTTTACGGTTTATGATGTCATGAAATTGAGCTTGAGAGTTCCATCCCGAGAAGTGATAGAAGCTGTAACGGACAAAAGAAATAACCAACCTTCCCTTCATTCTTGATAAACGAACCTATTATTTATAAGCACTAGGTGATAGCTCAACCCAATTCATTCTCAATTCTTTCTTGTCAATTCTTTCTAGCTGTTTAACTCTCCTGTACAGAGTATATCAAGATCCAAAGTCTTACCCTTCTTTCCCACTCTGCATTCCTACAATTTGACTACAACAAAAAATCCATTTGAAAGTTTCATCATTATTACGTTGGCAAACCTGCTGATGGCAATTGTACTAGTTCTGCTATACACCTTACACACAGAAGGTCACCAGAGGAACTTCTAGTAACAAGAGTGCCCTATGTTGTAGAAATGATTTGGGCAAGATCAAGATTGGAGTCCTATGAGTTATGAGAAATAAGTCAACTACTTTTGTCTTAAAGAATACTCTGTAACTTGAAGTTGTCATTACAAACATACTGTACATCTTAACATCAGTTGGTATCAGTGGCATTCTGCTTGCTTATTGCTTGGGTAAGCCTTGTTTCAGAATTTGTCTTTTGTTTATGTGATGCATTTATTATGCTACTTAGCATGTATATCGAAGAGTTGAACTTTTTTAGTCACCGTGACTAATTTGAAATTAGTTTGTTAAAAACAAGAAACCCAAATTAGATATAAGATGAATCTCACCCCACCAGCCAATCACTTGCTTTTCCTGGAAGTGTAGACGTTATATTATAAACTGCTTTCATGTTTCAGTGTGGTGATAAGCTAGGCCTTAGCCTTGAACTGGGATCTTTTGATGCGGGGATGATGATATCAGCAACAGATCTTGCTCAATATACACTTGAACAAGTAAGGCTTTTGTTTGCTCTTATTTGAAGGTGCATATTGATGCATCTATCATCGTAATTATGGAAGTTCTTGTTACCTGCTCCATAGACAAAGTTCTATGCAATTTCAGCAGTATTTTGCTGTGCAAGACAATGTCCATACTAAAGAGCAGTATTTTGTGCTCTCCGCTATTAACTTCTCTTTGTTCAGACATCACTGAAGTGTTGAAATAAATTTGGAGCCAATGGACCTTAAATCAAATCACACTGCTCCTGTTCTCACTGATTAGTCAACACTATTTTTACTAGAATCACTAGGTTAGTAAACTTTACCTTGAATTTTGCAAATAATATTGTTTGAGAGAAAATCATATCTTACCATTAACATTTAAAAACTGTTTCAGGACAAAACAATTGTAACGACGTGCTTCCAATTTATGTTGGGGATGACAAGACAGATGAAGATGCTTTCAAGGCAAGAGCATATTTTTGTCTGTTGGAATAAGTTGTGTGTACTATGGTGTTACATGTTTATCTAATTGATTAATCGTGTGTCTACTCAGTAGGTTATGAGAGAGAGGAAATGTGGTTATGGCTTCTTAGTAACATCTGTGCCTAAGGAAAGTAATGCATATTACTATTGGACCCCACACCCCACCCGTAGGTGTTTGCGGGTTATACCGCGGCATCTAACTTTAATCAGTATTGTCCTCTTTGGGAATCGAACTCGCAACCCCTCAAGGTTTTGTTGTTTCTAAGAACACGCCTCTTACTATTGTAAAAGCAACAAAACCTTGAGGTTGCGAGTTCGATTCGCAACCAA
>JAOTIZ010000008.1:2833044-2852313 GCA_027123425.1 Erythroxylum panamense | reverse complement strand
TTAACAAATAAGATATTAAAATAAATTAATTTAATTAAAAAATTATTTTAAAGTTTTATCCAATATATAATTATTATTAGTGATAAAAATATAAACACTTTAATATTAACAAGCAAACAAGATTGTTTATTTGAAAGAAAAATTAAACTGAAAATCACATTAAGAAAAATAAAAATAGAACCAATCAAGTCCCTAATAATCAAGATATTCGAAAGATTAATTAACAAGCTAACCAATATATGTACTTAATTAGCATTTCCTTGCCGATTACTCAATAGTTAAGTTTTCGCGTCTACTTTTCTTTGTTTAGTGGTCTATTTGTGTCATTTCAAAGATGCCATATCGTGCCAAAAGTTGCACGGGAATATAACGAGTGACTACAAAATTGGCACATCTCCTTTCTTTTCAACATTGTTTGGAGATAAGGCAGCAGGGGAACTCCTGGGCAGGACCTGGATAAGGGCAGGTAGGGTACTTGTCTAGGAATCAGCTTCATGAAAAATAAAATAAGCAATAAAAAGAGTTTATTTTATTTTATTTTATTTTTTTACGAAAGACTTGATCTTCATAAAGAATAATAAAAAGATTCCTATTTTATCTCTTTAGTTTTTTATAAAAACATACTCTTGATCTTCATTTGCAGTTCTATAGCTGGCATGTTTCCTCCTTCCCCTCTCTAAGGTGCGGACAGGATCATATGGGGCGCCACTGATCAAGGGCACTTTACAGTTACTTCGGCATACGACCTACTGATGGGTCCCATGACTGAGACTCCGCATGGGGTGTGGAAGACCATCTGACAGTGGTCGGGGCCCCAGCAAGTGCGCACCTTTTTATGGTTACTAGCACACGATTGCTTGCTTAGTAACCAACAAAGGTTGCGGCGTCATCTCACCGCAAACAGTTCCTGTCCTCACTGCGGCCAAGAAGAGTCCTCTCTTCATGCTATTCGCAACTGTTCGCTTGCTCGCCAAGTGTGGGATACTTTTTCGTCGGACATCGTTACCTCGTCTGCTTTAGCTCTTCCCCCCCGTGATTGGTTGCATACCAACCTATTCCACTGTAGGCGCGTGCATGGCCAGGAGTGGGCCCTAATTTTTGGTTTGACCTGCTAGTTCCTTTGGACCTGGAGGAACAAATCTATTTTTGACTCTTTTTTTGTTAGACCCACCTCACACTTGTTTCTCATCTTGTCTTTTGCAGATCAGGTTCAGAAGGCAGTAGATCGGCACAGCCTGGGCCACAACGTTTCTCACCCACGCCGGGTTCAACAGATCGATTGGAGTCTACCGCAGGAAGGCTGGGTCAAGCTGAACACAGATGAGGCTTGTAATCCTGCACAGTGCACGGCTTCAGCCGGAGATCTTATACGCGATAGTGACGGCAGTTGGCAAGGTGGGTTCTCCCAGCTCATAAGGTGGTGCTCAGCGTAGTCAGCAGAACTCTTGGTAGTATACACAGGTCTATCATTAACTTGGAGATTGGGCTACCGTCGGATTGAGCTGGAAGTAGATTCGATGGAGGTGCACCAGCTCCTGTCCTCTGTGACCTCCCGCTCTCAGTCGGGCCATCCTTTTGTAATGAGTATCCGGGAACTACTCAACTGGAACTGGTCTGTTGTTTATCGTCATATCTACAGATAGAGCAACAAATGCACGGAATGACTCGCAGACCCCGCCCGTCAGGACGACATCGGTGTCACGTATTTTGATGTATCACCCTCAGGGTGCCATAGCCTCCTTATAGAGGATATGTCGGGGATCAGCTTCCCTTGACTTACTTAACTTTCAGTGTTTTCTTTTCCGTTTATGCAAAAAAAAACATACTCTTAATTATCACAAAAAAAGAAAAAAAAAAGTAAAATAAGAACCTTTTTTATTTACCCACGACCTATAAAATATCAGGATGGGCCTGAGAATAGCTTCCATCATCACTCAATATATATTTACCTTCTCCCCACTACTAACTAGGGTTTCTAGTTACTATTAGATTCATTTTTGTTCTTCTTTTTTCTCTTATAACATGTGTGTTTTAATTGTCCAGAGAAGAAATGACTATTCAAAAGTAGCATAGTAAAAGAACAAAAGAAGGAACAAATTCAGGGATTCTACAAAATATTGTCTTCTGATACGTATAGCTTCCCTTTCAATACTAATATTGCCTGGTAGAATCCATATGATTGGTCACATTTATGATCGCTTTTCAGCTAAAGCGACCTTTCAACCAATTTGCATGTTTTATTTGCAAGCTGTTGCTGTCTCATTGAGGTGTCAAATAACACCTACAAATATATCGTACCCTTTACATATCCATTTGGATGTTCACATAAATCTTGTGGAGGATACCACTTTGTTTTCTAACCAATCCCATCTACTATGTTATCCCATTCCATTTGTTTTTTCTTTGTTTCCACTACTAATTTCTTTTATAAGAACCTCAAAAAAGGGAAAAAAAAACACTATTTTGTGAACTGTTATTTCATTTTATATCTATAATAGCCAAGGAGTAAGTATATCAAGCTTATTTTAAATATTTTATACGTCTGGTCAAAGTAAAAAAAAGTTATATTTTATTTCTTTTTATTCTTTACGAATGTCAAGAGTGAGTCCTCGTAAAAAAATAAAATGAAATAAAATATGGGTAATTTAAGAGTGAATTCTAGGTGAGTGCCCATCCTGTCCTTACAAGCCTGATCAGAGTGTATATAACAAAAGTTAAGATTATGAAGAATAAAATATCAAAAGAGGACTCGAGAGCTCGTCATAATAGTTGTTTTACTGATTTTCGATTCTTTAGAATATTATACTTTCAGATAATATTGTGTTTTTTGTTTTCACAAAGATGAGTTGTACTTGTACCCTATCGGATTGTTGTATTTGATTATATCACAAAATTTATATTAATCAATACAATCAGATATAAATATTTAATTAAAATTACTATCGGATTGTTGTATTTGAATATATCACAAATTTTATATTAATCAATACAATCAGATATAAATATTTAATTAAAATTAAAAATTAAAAAATTATTTTCACTTCAATCTTTTTGTAATCATGAATTTGTCATGTAGTCTTTTATTATGTCATGTTTTATTGTTGAAAATATAATTTCTTAAGAATTTTGTATTATAAATATAATGTTAACATTAGTTAAATTATGATATATTTAATATAAATTATACAATAATAATAACATTCGATTAATAATTCTGCTGAGATGTAGAGTCTGAAAAGGTCTAAACATAGCCTTACTCCTAACTAATAGAGATGTTGTTTATTATAAATTCACAGAAAAAAAAGAAAATATTTGGAAGAAAACAGTAAATAAAAACATAAACAAATAGTTGTATAAAAGATAAAATAAAATAAAAATATTTAAAATGGATATAAAAATAAAGTTAAAAGTAAGTAACTAAATAAACAAATAAGAAATAAAAAACTAAGTTAATAAAACAATCAAAAAAGAAAAATATGAAATAAATAAATAAAATAACTAAGTGTTACAAACAAAAATATTAAGATTAATTAAAAGACAATTCAAAAAAAATTAACCTATAAAAAGAGAAATACATCTCTAAAAGAACTATATTATTTCTTATCACCTTCTATAATTTTTCTTAATTTTTTAATCTTTTTTTACAGTCTTTAAATACAATATTTTTTAATTTTTTCTTAATATGAATTATAAATTAAAAATTAAAAAATCTTTTAACTTATATAAAATTAGTACAACTCAAGTATAATATTGACAAACTTTGCCTTCTGACACTCTCTAGATTAAAGCTGTACAGTGAACTGTTTGATTATATTCTTAATAGAGGCAAGCCAAGAACCAGACGAGTAGTACATCTTTCTTTCATCCAGTGATTGGTCTTATCGACGATCTCTTTTCTAATTTCTTGGAGGCAGTGATTATGTATTCTACTCATCATAGCCTGTGCAGCTTGTACCCGCGTTGATGAGACATCACCAAAAGCACATACATTACAATGCAAGTGAAGAAGATGAATCTCTGTATCTTATTCACAGGTTCATACATATGAAAGCAGACATACTAAAAGCTGGGAAAATCAGTCAGCTTGAGACAATGATGTAATCAATGACAGGTGATGACTACAATAACAAGTGACTTCCATGAGAGCTTATTATTAACGCTATAAGGACAACCAAAAGAAAAGAGCACAAATATTCATCATTGAGCAAAGTTGTTGCTTTTCTCTAAATCATGTCTTTTAACTGAAACCAAAATGATGACACAAACTCTGGGAAGATAGAAGAACTTGCTTTCAGGTTTCTCCAGTACTTCCTCTTCTGTGTGCAAGTGATTTTTGTACTGTACATATATACTGTTCATATTTCAAATCAATGGAGCTTAATCTACCCAAGACACCAAGCTTAAAATAGCCTGCAGAAAAAGAAAAAAAAAACCCAACTTTCTCCGCATAACGTTACCGATACATGAGTGGCATGGAGAGTTTTACAACTATTGATACCATCAATATGTGAGATGGGATTAGTAGTCATTAATGGCCTTTTTCTACAAATTGTCCATAACTTTGTCCACAAGACTAATAGTTCAAAAATATTCTATTCAATTCATTGCATTTTAGAAATAAATTATCTTTCACAAACTGCAAACAAGTAGTAAAATTATAAAAACTCAACAGTTATCAGTACATATTGTCAAAAAATTTACATGCCTATTGCCTACGTCAAGCCATAAAACGAATAATTAAGTGAATAATCCAAGCCCAATAAATTTGCTATATATTGAAAATGAGTTATACGTCAAAGAAAATTGTGCTCTGATTGTGCGGTATGGACATTATATTACAGAAAGAAGGCTATCTTGGAAAGTGGGGAAACGATCCGACCTTCAAAGTTAGGTGAACATTGGCGAATGGATTAGATCTTCTGAGCTTTTGATTTCAATATCCGTGGTGCGCAATCTTTTACTTGACTGTGTTAAGAGGTTCAAGACCAAAGCAGAAAACGGCTTAGCATGTCAAAATTATTTCAATCAGTCAATCTCTTATCCAGTCTTGAGCACCTGTCATCCCTAGTATTGTAATAAGGCAATCAGGTGAAATGCTGTAAACTGCAAGTTTCGGATACGTGGAATCATTTAATATCATGAATCATGAGGGCCTTGGACCACCAAAGTTATACGCTTAGCACTCTCTGTCCGAAAGCTATCTCCTTTAAATCCAATCTGGAAGTAGAAATCACAAGCAAACACCTCAACAAACTTGTTCTGAACGGAATCAAGTAAAACATGTTCAACAAAGCACCATTACCTCACTAGAACTATCAGGGGGAAACCATCTCAAAAGCACCCCAAGATGCACAACCGCAGGAATCAATTTGAAAAGCAATGGTGTAGTCACCTGTACCGGGACTTTGTGAGCATAGTTCAATAACTAGAAATGCTATACATACAAAAAATTGATGTCCTCTGGGAGCAAGCAAAGAAACTTAAGGGCATTTTTCTAAATTCATCTAGAAGGAGAATGTGTAAGAAAGAAAAGAAATATTTTTGCAACAGTCATTACGGGAAAGATTGTATATTTCTTTCTACCATACTTTTGGATCTTGTTTTGTTTAATCCTAAAGTTTAAACTTAATCAATGTTTTTAATAACCCGTAAAAAAGTTGCATGAAACTAAGCCTAGTCCAAGTCTATCTTCTCACAAACCTCATCAAGAACATAAACAAGAACCCAAGAATTCCTAACATCGAGTGCTCCTAAAACCATAAATGCCACATTGTCTAGAAACATGTAAGAAGATGCTTGAGAACATACCAGACTTAAAGCTGTTGTGCCAAGTAGAAGTAGATACAGTTTACCCTGTAACAGGCGCCGAACTTTCAGTTCATTGTAGATTAAAGACAGTGAATGGTGCACCCAACTGTGTATGTGTGAGAGTGAGAGAAAGAGAAGTTCTAAAATCTTTCTTTTAGAGTTCAATTCTAACATTTCTCGTCCCTCTCTATTTTTCAAGCTCTAAAGAGAAGGATTTTTTTGTAGTGAATGCATAGAATGCGTTCCATTAGATTGAGTAAATGATTATAGAAAGAAGATAAACCAAACATGATCATTTAACTCTTGTTTATACGTCCTCCCTTCACACCATAATTGTGTTCACAGATCTACCATATTCTTTTAAGAAAATGGTAATTCAGAAAAGAAAGATAACCACATATTTTTAATGGAAAATTAAGTACCAACCTCAATTAGATGAAGATTAGAGGCACGGCTTAGTAGAACAAAAGCAAATTCCCCTATTTGTGCCAGAGACATTCCAACCTACACATTAAAATAAAGTAAGGATCATCTACAGGTGGGAAATTTAAAACAGTCCAGACAAAAATGTGCTAGCATTTCTACAAATTCTTACGAGAAGGGAAGTTTTATTGCCATATCCAAATCCCTTTACAACAGCAGCAACCAAAATAGTTTTTATACAGATAACCAACAATACAGCTGCCACTAAAATGTCCACATGATTCCAAAGGAAGTGAACATGTATTAACATCCCGATGCTGGATAGAAATAGAGCAGCAAAGAAATTACGGATAGGTTCAACCTGCAAATTAAACAATTATAGTGAGAGCAGAAGACTGGAAACTTCCCCTAGAAATGGCAGAATTAGAAGAAAATAAAATGAAGGGTAGAGAGAACAGCACAGGATTTATAAGAAAGGGTAGTTCATAGGCAATTCATTCTCTCAAGTCACAAGAACTTCCATAATTACGATGATAAATGTATCAATATGCACCTTCAAATCAGAACAAACAAAAGCCTTACTTGTTCAAGTGTATGTTGAGCAAGATCAGTTGTTGATATCATCACTCCCGCAGCAAAAGATCCCAGTTCAAGGCTAAGGCCCAGCTTATCACTACACTGAAACATGAAAGCAATTTATAATATAGCATCTACACTTCCGGGAAAAGCAAGTGATTGGCTGGTGGGGTGAGATTCATCTTGTATCTGATTTGGATGTCTTGTTTTTAACAAACTAAATTTAAATTAGTCATGGTGGCTGAAAAAGTTCAACTCTTCGATATACATGCTGAGTAGCATAATAAATGCATCACTTAAACAAAAGACAAATTCTGAAACAAGGCTTACCCAAGCAACAAGTAAGCAGAATGCCACTGATGCCAACTGATAGAGCTCATTAGTCTGCATAAATGTAACTCTTAATTAGAAGTTTACCATCATAAAGCATAAAGATGAAGCGAATAGACTAGTTTTACCGGTGAAGATAACTTTATCATAAGTTTCAAAAACCATGGTACACAATTACGAGACAACATGGTCAGAATGGCCAAAAAGGCAACCAACAGCACCATCCTGGAAAAACATGGATATCGTCTGTGAGTATGAAAAAAAGAATCTCATAATCATGTTGGTTAATTATTTTGAGATCTCACACCATCAACAGAATGAATATGACACTTAGTGAAGTAACTTAACATGGCAATGCCATGAATCATGACATATGAATATGTGAATCCCTGAAAAGGCACTCAATAATTGTGCAACCTTTAAGAATCCAGTAAAGACAGTTCATAATGCCAGTATCAAATCAAGGTTGATGTTTCACATTATTCCAACTATGAGTACATTATGTTGAACCTTGATGAGAATTCCCATGTTAGAGAAAAATGATCTATGTATTGGACCCTAACTAGACTAGACTGAGAATAACACTGAGTTTAGGTGAGTTGAAGCAATATCCATTAAGCAATATAGACACCACTGGTAAAGTAAAGCAAGATAAAAAGAAAACAGAAAGATAGAGAAGATGAAATCTGACATTTAGACAGATACTTTAGAACTACTAGTATCAATTGCATAAATGGTTGAGTTTTTTGTCTCATCTATGGAGTCCACAAGTATTACTTAAATGAACGTCACATCAAACTCAAAGGAGAACAGTCTTCAGATTCTTACGATTTCGTCATGGACATTACTCCCTGAAGAATCCCTGAAGTGCCACCAAGAATGGGAAGCAAAGCAAACAGCAGACCCACTGCACAATCCTGACAGGGTATAAAAGCTCAAATTTTAAATAAAAGATCGATGCAATAGTTATCCTTAACAGAAGAATCTGGCCTCGAAAATAATCTCAGATTTTATTGATTGCTCAAGTATTGGCAATAAATACCTGCAAGATCAGGGTACCAATCGTGACCTGACCATGAAGGGCATTTATGCTATTCCTTTCCATCAAAAATTTCAAAACCTGTGGCAAATCCGACAAAACATGGTCTAGTTACAGTACCAAAGTGTTGGGACTCCAATCCAGACGAAAAAAGAACATGACTCTAATTTAGAAGAACAAAATCACGTCAGCTACAATAAGTCAGGAGGAACTTGTTTAACACAATGGTAGTTAAATGTTATGACATAAGCATTCAAAAATTTATCCCAAAGGAATATTGAAAAGTTAATTATAAATTTTGATTCATGTGATTGTTAGGAATATTCAGCAACCTCTCTTAAAGGAACAGTCATTATCATCACATGAAGCATCAGCATCTGTTAGAGAGACTCCTTTGAATAGACTCTATTTAACAATTCAAGTTTATAAACTATAAATTTTTTTGACATATTACAAAATTGTTCATAAGCTAACAAAACTTATTGGTACATAGATAACCAGCTCAAAAATAATGAGAAGAATAAGCTGCATTGCTAACTTAATGTTGTTTTTCCACCCTTCGGTACATAGGTAACAGTAATTTGATAAAGAAGCACTAATTACAACATTATTCGAGTATACAAATCAAAGATGAGTAGTATGAGAAAATTACTCAATAAGCACAAGCTCTAATGCAGTAGCTTACCAATTATGGCTCACGAACATACAATCTAAAAATAAGATACATGAAGTTATTTAAGTACGTTGTGAGCAGATATTTACCACTGCTGTGGAAGACATAGACAAGAAAGCACCAACAAATACTCCCTCTGAGGGTTTTCCACCGCATAACTGAGATGAACATATACATACCTATCAAAAACTTCAAGATAATGTAATTTGAATGAAACAAGAATTGTATCAAGGATAGAGGCCAATTGTCACAGCTAAATCAATATTCTTGAGTAATGGAAGTATATTATTGACGTTTAAAATGCAAGATTTGAAAGGGGAAAACGCAAAAGGTCAATTCTCTAACAAAAAAGTTTCATCTCGGAGAATACTAGCATTTGTTAGCGAAGGGTCAATTCAAATCTACAAGAAGCTAATTTTCTTTCCTTTATTAACGTAAAAGAGACCTTTTCAAGTTGTTTGAAATGATCGAATAATATTCCAGATGACAGTACAGAGAGCCTAGGAAGAAGCAACCAATTGTCAACTTTCTTTGCAAGACATATTGATTAAATTTTAAAGTAAAATTTATCAGCATTGTAATTTCATCTGTTAAATATGTATCCAAATATAATATAAATGTCGAATACCATGACTATTGTTCCACACAAGCACATAAACAGGAAAATCTGGAGAAGACCTCCCACAACAGCAACAGCTCGAACAACACGAAGCTGCATTCCAAATATTTAGATAATGTCAATCAAACCAGTCAAATAAAAATAAATATGTGAAACCAGTGAGAAAAGACAAGCAAACCTTTGTTGTCGAAAACTCCAAGCCTAATGCAAAAAGAAGAAAAATAACCCCAAATTGAGCCACTGTTTCAACCTGCAAACACATTTCAAATAGAAATTTCTTATTAATAAAATCTAATTTCACAAGAGAAAAACCAAAATCTATGTAGGAAAAGAACTGATATGAATTAGTCTGATCTTATTGTCCAATTATCACATATTAACACTATTTATCCACTAAGATTTGAATCCATAAAATTGAATAAAAATATATATATGTTAGTTTTGAAAATGAACATCATATTTTATTAAATATTTGAATTTCACTTGATTTTTTATACAGATGAAAAAAAAAATAGTGCTTCGTAACTGCACTCAATAGAGACATGTAGACATACTTGAACCATTTCACTAACAAAACTCAGCCCGCCAGGCCCAATAATTGATCCTGCCAGAAGGTATCCAGTAATTACCTAAGACATAAGATAAAAGATAACACATTAGGAACAACATGATGATCACTAAAAATCAGTGTCAAGCACCAAGGTGTAAATTCAAAAAGAATAAGAAGATAAAGCCATCCCAAATACTAATAATTTCTCGGGCAGCACAATAATGAAAAAGAAGTTTGAATCTACAACTTAGCAGTTATTACAGATGTGATAGATGAAATAATGCTCACCGGTTGTCCAGCACAAGCAAACGCAATTCCACCACAAGTCGCAGAAACAATTACAACTACTAGATCCGATATCAATCTGCAATTATCTTTATTAGATTAAGTAGGAACAGTCATCCGTGAAATTAAGAAAAGAGAAAGAATAACATTCAACAGTCACCTTAAGTCGAGTTGTAGAACAGGGTATTTTGACTTTGGGTTTGATATGATAAAAACATTGTCCTGAAGACGAAAGTTCCAGCACCACCAAATTTTACATCAATATGATTAGTATGATAGAACAAGCATGTAATTGGCTGTCAATCTACGATAGATTAATCGAGCCAAATAGATGAGAATAAGTAATGACATGTTCCTAAAGTACCTTTCGATCAATTAAAGTAGGTGTCTCTTCTGCACCATTATCATTTTCCAGATGGAAAACATCATGAAACTGAAAGGACCTAACAGAAGATTCACAACCTGCTCAGCAACTCTTTAACTGGATTTATGTAAATCACATTTAGGAAAAGCAGTAATCAAAATGTCTAATTTCAGACACAATACATACTTATCCTCCTTAGTTTCATTTTTCTTCGACTTCACTCTGGCAACAGTTTCCAAGACTGCCTGGTAATATCAAACATAACCTTTCAGCCATGGTCAAGAAGTTTCTTGAAATAATATGAAGAACATGAATAAAAGTAAATAAATGCGTGAACAAATAAATCCCATCCTCATGAAATCATTCATTAGCGGTAACTGGCAAATATTCTCATTCCCCTTGGATGAAATGCAAGTCATTCCAATTTGAAAGGCCATCCAACTTGTCCAATAGCAATTCCAGACTACATCACAATAAATCAACCTAGAAAGTAACCTGAGATCTATTGCATCATCTTTCAAGAATCAACCCCAACAAATTAAATTCAGATTCCATTTCCAAAACGTTATAACTAGCCAGAGGAAAAAGATATGGAAAATCATGGACTTCTTGGATAGGGCCAATAATACAAGTGCAGTAAAAGCATTATAATCATTTAAGAATATTGCCAAAAAAATACAGTGAACAACTCTCATCATAAGTCCAGAAAACTTGCATCTCAACCTTATACGTTATTGCTCAGGACAAAGCCAATATCCATCAACTATCCTTTGCAAAAAAAAACAAGGAGATGTATTCTCTAACACCTCTTCAAGATGACGCGCTCAAGGTTATGAGCGAGGAGTATTGGACTTAGTAGTTAGTAACTCGAATGCTGAGGGCCCAAGTAGTTAGCTTAACAGAAATTGCAACAGCCTTGATACTTTCCACCAATTGGCGGTACAAATCAGTTAAGATCTCAATTAAAATGACTGCCCTTGTTTGACAATCGCAATTTAGATCTTAAGAGAAGCAAATCAACAGATTAAACATAACCGAATAGAGCAGCAACTTAAAGCAGTTACCAACCTGTTCTCCGGCAACACTGTTATTGAAGCTACCAGGATCAGTGGCTGCAAGATAAAGGGAAGCAGTGTAATTCAAAAACCTGTAGAAAAACTTCCCTAATTTACGTTCTTTCAAATTAGTTCTCTATTGCTTTAGTTTTGTGAAGTGAGCTTATGGAAACAGCTTCAAATTTCTCGTAACCACCCAAGAACCGAAAATAAAAAGTTCAACTGAATCTATACTAGTCGAAAAAATGGGAAGCGCAATAGTTATCAAGTTAATTCCATATTTTAGGGAGAAAAAAAAAAGAAACCATAGATAAGAATGTAGAAACTGAAGGAGGGGGGAAACAAAAAAAAGAGCTAGCTAGAACCCTGGTTTTGGTACCAAAATGAGATGAGTTGCGTAAAGAGAGAAAATTTCAGATACGCGGAGAGAAAAGATAGAGGATGTCAGATCTAGTAGAGACCTTCAGTCTGGTCAGTCTCGTTGAACTCCTTCTCCAGAGCGCGATCGATCATGTCGGCGAAGCTATCCTCTCTGGATCTAGTCACATTCGAATCTATGGTTGCATTGTCCGCCGAGTCGTCGGCAGACGCGATACAGAGAAGAAAGGCATAAATGAAAGCCACAGTCAGAACCAATCTCATCGCCAGAGCTTCCACTTAGAGAATGGATGAAACAGGAAAATAAGAATATGAAGTGATAGAAGATATGATTGGTGGTCGGAGCTCCACCCACGAAGGTAAGCCAACCGTGGCGCGACGGTTACTGGGGAGTGGGGCCAACACAGAAATGGTGCTTCCAGGTGGTGAAGAAGAAAAAGAAAAGTGCATTAACTGATTTAACCCTATCATCTACCTTACAAAACGAGAAATATAACCTCGCAATTACGATATTATCCTCTAGGCACAAATATTACCCGTCACGCAGCAGAGAGAATCCCACCAAGAATATCTGCCATTCATACAATGTATCCAGGCATAATGCATGGAACATTCATTTTGAAATTAGGACCGTTGATCTGTAGTCGTAACAGCAAGAGTCAAAATATCGTATGATGCCTGAAGAGTGCTCAAATTGGTCCGGTCTACACGAGATTCTTAAAAAATCCAAATTTTCAGAAAAAACGCAAATGATTACCGAAAATCCTCTAAGAATATATTCAAGCTACTTTTTGACGACCATTCAAAATTTGCCACGAGGCTATTTGGCTTCACGACTACCTTGGCAAGCAAAAGTTTATTCTCTTGTGAGCATGCTTGATTAGTGAGACAAAGGCATTCTTCAAGAAATTCAGTTTCAACTAAAAAATAATCATACGGTACAACATACAAATCATGTATTGAATGAATATAGAATAGGATGGTTTTAACGTCAGGTCGCAAGTGAATTAGTAAGGGGCTCTCCTGGTTTAAGTGAAGTTACAAGTTTAAACTGTCCTCATGTATGCAGCCGTTTAAAATTTAGAATCAGAACTTTGTCTCCCGTAAAGAACCTACCCGATTGGAGCAGAGATTAGTCTGAAAGTTGATGACTTAAAGGTATCTTCTTATAATTGAACCCTCCTAAAATATCTCGTAGGTAAAAAAAAAAAAAAAGAATAGGAAGGTTTTTCTTTCGTATCAATCTTTCTTTTGGTGGTCATATGAATTGTTCGTTGGCTAACGTATGTCGTTGAAGACGTTTGCGTCACCTTTTTCTTTTTCTTTCACTTTTCGTTTAATTTGGTTCGGTACGATGGTTGAATTGATTTTCAGACCAATGATGAAGTCGGGGGGTGGACATGTGTGCGGGGGCTAATAACACACACGTCCTATCAATCTCTGTAATCGACTGGCGTTTAAAGCGTTTGATTTTGGCAATGAATCAAACTTAATTGTTGACGATGGAATGGGACTTTTTAAGTTAAAGTACGCGAAATCAAATTTAATAAGCGGGGCAAATCTTATCACGACATTCTTAAGTGTCTTGAAGTTTTGAATTGGAATCCAAAGTTGAGATTTAACAATTATTTAAAATTTATATATCTATTATCTTTTAAATAATATTTAAAACCCATTAAGAGATTTGTATTTGTATTTATCGCCTGATATATGAGTAGAGGCTGAGTCTTCAAGCAATCTTATCAGTTATTAAGGTATGATTCTCTCTAAATTCTTACAAAGTAAGGAGTCATATGTAGTACGATAATTTTGACTTTTTAGTTTTATAAATAACTATCATACTTTTTACTAAATTAAGACTTTTTTATGTAAATTAATATTGTCATGTTTCATTTCTTTTTTGATATCTTTAAAAAAATTAACTCAAGGTTAATAAGTGATATAAATTTATTGGTACGTTTGGAATCAATTTATTATCAATTTTATTCTTTTGATTTTGGAAATATTAATAACAAATCATTGAAATATTTTTGAATGGTGATTAAATAATGGATTTTTCAAAGAGAGAATAAAATAAAAATGTTTAATTTTTATAAGTTTTCAAAATTTAGTGCCAAAAAATTTAATTTAATGATTAACATTTTAAAATTTATATAAATCAAGTCAAAATATTGTTTTATTAATATAACTATCAGATGGACATCTATTGATAGACACGTCAGATCAATAGAAATAACAATTTAAATTGATTTATGCTCATTTTAAAATATTAGTTGCTTATTGGTACTGATTGGAAAATTCTTTAAAATTAAATTATTTAATTTATTATCCCTTTTCAATATTTACGAAATTATATAGACACGGAAACTTATTTTTAACCATATCTTGAAAGTTAACAGTTATATAAGTAATTATATGATTAAAAAGAGAAACAACCGCAAAAATACAACACTAATATTTACTTATTGTACATTTAAATAGTAACAAATGAAATTACATAATTATATATAAAAGAAAAAATTTCTTTCAACCCATCTTCAAAAAATACACAAGTATTCTTTAGCGGCCATAACACAAAATAAAAATAAAAATATCAATGGGTTGGGTCGGGTCGAGGCCGAGCACATAGGTTAAGGTGGCCCGTAACTTGACGGTTGGTATAGGTCAACTCGTGGCTCAACTATCAGTTGACTGACATGTGGCCTATCCCATATTATAACTTTTTTAATATAAACAACGACGTCATTTTTGAAGCAACGGTCGGACCATGAGCTGGGTTGAGCAAGTCCAACTTCGACCTACTGCCCCGGTCAACTCAGGTCAAAATCGGGTCAAGCCGAGACCGAGCGTATAGGTTAAGGTGACTCGTCATTTGACGGTTGGAATAGGTCAACTCGTGGCTCAGCTATCAGTTGACCGACCTATGGCTTGTCCCATCTTGTAATTTTTTAATATAAACAACAACGTCACTTTTGAAGCAACGGTCAGATCATGAACTGGGTTGGGCTGGGCTGACCCAACTTCGACCTATGACCTCGGTCAACTCAGGTCAAAATCGAGTCATACCAAAATTGACATCATTAAACAAAATTATCCAATGGCTTCTCAAGATGGTTTTGAGCCTATTTTGCATAATGGCACTCAATAACTCTTTACATAAAAAGAAATGGTGGGAATCACATGTTTTGGCAACCAAAATTCATGAAAAGTTCTCATACAAACTCTTTTCTACTTTATGGGTAAGTTTGGCAACTAATAATGAAAACATAAGAAGGATTATGTAACATCCATGAAATATATTTTAAATAATCATTAATTTTTATTTTCAATGTAGGTATAGGTATAACCTATATTATGATACTAAGAATAACAAATAAACTGGAGAGTATAAAGGCGTCGTGTATTCATAGACAGATGATATAAAGGTGTCGTGTGTTCTTGAACAAATGATATCCTTCGATGGAAAGGGCACATTGTTATAGGCAATTCAAGTGTTCTAAGGCAGAAATTAATTGGGATTTCCCACGTTTCTTCACTTGGTGGGCATTTGGGTTGGTTGGGCACATATAAACGGATGAGTGTTTATTTTTTCTGGCGCAGGCTGCAAAAAGATGTTCGCGATTTTGTTCGTAATTGTGACGTATGTCAACGTAATAAACATGAAACAGTTGCCTCACTTGGGTTGTTGTAGCCTCTGCCCATTCCACGACAGATATGGATTGATTAAAGCATAGATTTTATAGAAGGCTTGTCAATTTCTGATGGTTTTATAGTTATGTACTATGTTATTGATCGTTTAAGCAAATATGCCCACTTTATTCCTCTACATCACCCGTTTATTGCTGAAATCGTGGTTAAAACCTTCATGGGCAATATCTTCAAATTACATAGGATGCCCTAGACTACAGAGAGTGATAGTGATCTTGTTTTTACCAGTCATTTTTGGCGTGAGTTATTCCAACTGCAGAGTGTTCAACTTCGGTTTTTCATAGTCTATCATCCTTAGAGTGATGGTCAAATAGAGGTCCTAAACCGCATCACTGAAACCTATCATTGTTGTATGACTTCTTAATGTCCGGCTAAGTGGAGTCGTTGGTTACCACTCACTGAATACTAGTATAACACCACTTTTCATTCATCCAGTAACATTACACCTTTTCAGGTCGTTTATGATGTTTCTCTTCTAGTCTATACACCTTATTTTGCTGGTGATTCTTCAGTTTTGTCGGTGGACCAAGTCATGATTGATGGAGAGGCCATGTTGGAGATATTATGGTTTCATTTACGACGAGCCAGTCTTAGAATGAAACAGATAGCTGATAGAACATGTTCGGAGTGCACGTTTGAAGTTGGTGATTTGGTCTAGCCGCAGTTGCAGTCTTACAAACAATAGAGTCTTCAGACACATTCATCCCAAAAGTTAGTTACTCTTTTCTATGGTCCCTTCCGCATTTGTCGCAAGGGTGGGTCGGTAGTGTATATGTTGGAGTTATCTGAGGATTGCCGCATTCACCCCACATTTCATGTTTCGCAGTTAAAATGATGAGTTTCAGATTATGATGTAGTGTCCACTATGCTACCACCATCCTTGTCATCGGTCGTGTGTGTTCCAGTCGCAGTGTTGGACTGACGTTTGGTCAATCGACACAATCGACCATGTAGCACCCCACTCCCGCAAGACACGTACCCACATCTATACGTGATATCCGAGTCCGTTTCTCGCGAGGGTGGCATGCTAGAACACTCAATCAGTCAAAGCTCAATATTTTTTTTTAAACAATCAAAATATGGGGAAATCGGTAATCAATTCATGCTCACTTTATTTCATGAACATTTTCAATCATAGCAAAACGATCAATACATAACTTATGAAAAATTCACTTTCCAGTCGGGCCCATTACAATTACAAAACGCTTTGGTCATAATGTCTTTATATTACAACATAATTCATATACACATTGTACAATACTTTTGAAATACATAATTTCCTACAAAATTTGCGAAAATTATACGATTCAATACGAAAAAGAAAAAGTACAAGGCAGATGTGAACTGATCTCGACCTCTATCCCTTACTTGTATGCTATAAGTATACTCTTGTTTGCCTAATAAGGTATTCCTCTGAGCCTGAAAAATATTTACAAATTTTGGGTGAGATTTGTGAACTCAATAAGTGACCATCATCGATGACTCAACCCAGTCACATAACACATAATTCACATTCACATCATTTCACATTTCACATTCAATGCAATTTAATCATTTATATTATGCATATGTAGTGCACATGAGACTCACTTTCTATTTGTTATTTTGTTGTGACCGAGTGCCTAAACGGTCCCTTAAAGGGCTCAATGATAACTATCCCATATAGGGCTCATTGATAACTATCCCTTATCTGTTCGGGGGATACAGGCCTCATTAAATATTGAGCATGAGGCTCTGAATCACTTTTAAACTCGAGGCTCATTTTCACTCGTTGAGCTTTAAGCTCTGATCCGTGGCTACTCTGGTCACAACAGCCTTTATGTTTCATGCATTCATGACGTGGAATGCATCACTTACATTTACATATTCCTTTTCACTCACATTCACATATCATCGGACCTTAGTCCACCATTCAATATTAAATTTGAGAATGGCACTTTCATTCATATGCAAATGCACATTCAAAAACATACTTGTCATCGGACCATGGTCTGGCAATTAACAATTGTATTATGCACACTTATTTCATCTCATTCATATACAAGTAGCACTTCAATATCCTAATCAACATCACAATCATCGGACCTTCTGTCTGGAAACCAACACAATCATAACATCATTCAATAGTCAATCAATACAAGAATTCAAACAAAACAAACAATGAAATGAGACCATCTAGGTCTACTCACAGTACGCTCTAGATTAGCACTAGCTTCAATGATCTGGAAATGTTTGAATGTAGACATTTATCCTACACATCAATATGCCAAACACACGATGCACACACAATAATAATTGCACAATTATAAGCATTCCCTTATGCACAAGTGGGTATATAAAATATGTACCATGCATGCTCATGACAATCCCAGGTATCTTTCCCTTATTCTCATCATATTATCAATCTTATATCAATAATCATCTAAGTAACATTTATACTTAGTTGTATGCCTCACTAAAACCATTAAAATCTCTATTCCTTTCTTATTGACTCACTTCAGATTTATCCAAGTCACTATTCACATTCAATTAGAAAGTGAAACTGATGTAATTTGGTCATACTCTCCTCTAGAAATGTGTTCCTCTATGTCTTATATTTCCATTGACACCAAAATCACTCAATTTGGTTCAGTAATGTGAAAGTTATACTCGAAATATTTTCAGATTACTTTTATTCAGAGACAGCACCCTATACTCAACTTTGACCTAGAAATTGAAACTTTTAGAGTCTGATTCAGAGTTTTATTTCTTCATATGATTTGTATCCCTATGCCTCTAGTTTATGTCAAATTAAAAATCAGTCAATTTGGATAACTACAAAAAACGATATTCCCAAAATAGTGATATATGTTTAGTGCAGAAAAAGTTCGCCTCGGCGAACTGCTCCAAAGAGGAATTCTTGCATATTTTTCACATGTTCGCTGAGGCGAAACCTAGAGTTGGCCGCGAAGAACTTTACCTGAAAAAATCCTACTTAAAGCCTTCAAGTTTGCCACAGCGAATCTCTAAAAGTTTGCCGCGGTGAACTTCCACATATGCAAACTTAATTGTTTAACTTCAGGTCAGATTTTGATAATCTTAAAGACCGATTTTAAATTCGACTTCTTCATGAAAAATGTAGCCATATGTCCCTTGTTTAATTCAAATTAAGAATCATCTCATTTGGATAACTACAGAGAAAATTATGGCTACAATACTAAAGCATACTTAGTAAACAATTTTCCAACCAATCATCTTCCAATTTTCCAAATTTTACACCTAACATAACTTGTGCAAAAATCACCCTTTTCTACTTCATTTACTCTCCATTCTCTACTCCATTTAAACTCAATAACATTCACAGACCCATTCATGATCTATATTTGATCATTAACCTGAAAACATAACATCCATATGTTCATTCATTCATCAATTTAATTCACTCATCCAAACACATTATATGGATCATCCAACTTCCAAAA
>JAOTIZ010000008.1:2789214-2816267 GCA_027123425.1 Erythroxylum panamense | reverse complement strand
TTATATTGTAATTAATTAATTACAATATTTTAATTAATGAATGAATTATATTTTAATTAATTATATTGTAGTTAAATTAATTACAATATTTTAATTAATTAATTAATTATATTTTAATAAATAAATAATAATAATATTTTAATTAATTATATTATAATTAATTAATAACAATATTTTAATTAATTAATAATTATATTTTAATTAGTTATATGTTAATTAATTATAAGAACCATACCCTTATATTGTTGTTAAATTAATTACAATATTTTAATTAATTAATAATTATATTTTAATTAGTTATATGATAATTAATTATAAGAACCATACCTTTATAAAACAATCATACCCATTCCTCTATATTAGGAGGGGAATGGAGTATTACCCAAAAATGGGTAATGAAAATAATACCTCTATAATGATACCTCCTTACCAAACATAATTTTTCATTCCATACCCATTCCCTTTTTCTCATACCCCTCAAACAAGCACCCCCTAAAAAAGATACACTATTAAAAAATAAATTTTATTCCTCTTCCTCTACAATTAGAACCTATTATCTTTATAATAATAATCAAGAATTAACCGATTACTTTTTATTCCACACGTATTAATGATTTCTCAATTCAATCAATCATGCAATCCCCATTGCCCAATAATAAGCAACAAATTAAAGAATAGATGGATGAGAATTGGATGAGGGTGACCACAGGTGGGAGCAGCCACCCTGTGCTCGTAATAATGGGGAACAAATTGTACCAACATTGACCACTTCACCGTCATTACCTCTGCGACTCTTATCCAGAACAGGTACACGTGGCTAGTGAGGATTTGTCCTTTCCAATTTGCCCAAATTGCGACGTTGAAACTAAGGTCAAACGTAAGAACTAAGTTATTCGATAGTAATGAACTAATGATTGTTAATTAAATATATTTAATAAATATTTAATAAATGTTATAATTACAAAAGGCTCAAGTATTAAGAGTAATAGTTGGTGGAGTTACATTTTATAGTACATTTCATATACAAATCAACACAAGCGAAACAAAAAAAAAAAAGCCTTCAAACTTTAAAGGAGAGGTTTATTGACTTTTCGTTGTTTATAAATTCAAAAGTTTTATATTCAAATTACAATTTAAATCTGCCTTTCAATTTGCTAATTTTAAAATAGTTTTGAAAGTAAAATTTATTATCTAATTTAATTTATATTTAATTATAAAATGATTTTAAATTTTAAATACTAACCAAATTTTAAAAAATAATATTACAATGCTCATAATTTCCAAATTTTAACAAGATAATTTTATGTTAAATTCTTTATTAATGTAGATGACATTACAATTCACATTAAATTAATATTATTATCATTTGACTGTCACATACAAAATTTATTATTAACTAAAATAATAATATTATGAAATAAACTATATGAAGGAGAATATAATTATTTTAGGATTTTTATAATTTTAATTTATTAAATAATTAAGACTATATATAATACAAATAATAATCACGTCATCAAAATACTAATATGATAAAAGTCACCACTTCATCCAAACGAGCATATAACTTAATGATAGATTATTTTTGCAAATAAAAAATTAGAATATTTGAATTAGAAGTGGATTTGTTAATAGTGATTAATATTCTATTATCTCAGTCTACATGATCAATGTCCCTTAATCTCCTCATCCTAAGCATCAATGAGCTATTTACTCGGAACTGGATAGTTCTACCACAACACATTTACAGAAAAAGTAACCGGTGTACAGATTGACTTACTAATTTTACAGCACAGTTTAAGCTAGGGGAGCATTTTTTTGAGAAAATATACCCATAGGGTGCCTTTCAATCCTCTTAAAAGATACGTCAGAGATTTATTTCTCACGACTAGTAATATAATTTATATCAGGTTTTTTTTTCATTTAAATTTTTTTTGAATAATATTTTAAAATTAAATAAAGTTTAAAACATGTACGATAAAAGAGCGCAGTAGTTTCTTGTTTCTGACATGGATTGTGGAGTGTAGGACCGAAGATCTTCGATTCCCAGATACTGGACTGCGTTTCCAGTTTTCTTCCTCGAAGTAACATAACCTCGTAACTTTAGAAAGTTACACAAACACAATTTACCACATCTCTATTCCCAAAAAGTATATTCACAAGCACACACAGTACCAGTTAGGTCTGTACTTAAAAGCACTCCTTATCTTTACCAATCACGAACTCTGTTCAGTCTTTCTGCGTCTGTACTCTCACTGCAACTTATCCATGGGGGTGGCCAACAACATAACAGCAGTTCTAAACTTCGTAGCCTTCCTCTGCTCAGTCCCCATAATTGCCACCGGGATTTGGCTGGCATCCAAACCCGACAATGAGTGCATCCAGTACTTCCGGTGGCCGATTGTCATCATCGGAATCCTCATCCTCTTGGTCTCACTCTCGGGCTTCCTCGGAGCCTACTGGTATAAAGAAACGCTCTTGGCATTCTATCTTTGTTGCATGGCCATTCTCATCGTGCTTCTCTTAATTCTGCTGGTTTTCGCGTTCGTTGTGACGAGGTCCGATGGTGGGTACGATGTGGGGGGGAGAGGTTACCGAGATTACAGGCTTGAGGGGTTCTCTTCTTGGTTGAGAGATCACACTGTGAATTCCAAGAATTGGGTAAAGATCAGAGCTTGTCTCGCTGAGAGTGATGTCTGTGCCAAGTTGAATCAGAACTACTTCACCGCCGACCAGTTCTTCTCCGCTCATCTCTCTCCTCTCCAGGCAAGTTAATGATTCTCTTTCTGTTAAATGTCTACTGTCATGATTCACGCCTAGTTGATTACCATAGACAGTTGCTTCCCTTTCAGTTTTCTTTCTAAGAACTCATAATTTTTCGATCCCATAGCAACCTTAGTGCAAGTTGTCTTTTGTTGTTGGTGGGTTGTTTTCTTTAATTCTTCCAGTCATTTGAAAGTAATTAAGTGGTCTTCATGAGATTCTCTTTTTGGTGCATTTAACAATTTTCAATGGGAACGATCATATGTTGCAGTCAGGATGTTGCAAGCCTCCAACTGTATGCGGGTACACTTACATGAACCCAACAGTATGGACAAACCCAGCAAACCCAGCTGCAGATCCTGACTGTTACTCGTGGAACAATGACCAGAACCAGCTGTGCTATAACTGCAATTCATGCAAGGCTGGTTTGCTTGGAAACCTGAGAAAAGAATGGAGGAAAGCCAATATAATTCTGATAGTTGCAGTGGTGGTGCTCATATGGGTCTATCTTATCGCTTGTAGTGCCCTGAGGAACGCCCAAACCGAAGATCTCTTCCGTCGTTACAAGCGTGGATGGGTTTGATTCTGTCTCTCATTACATACTCATTTCCCAAGTTGTTTCTTTGTTCTCATTTTCAGTTTCTAATGCAGTTCTGTACATTCCTTTTGCACTTTCCTTATCAAGCACTTACCCAAGTTAGACTCTTATGTTGTAGCTTTGTGATCAGTGTGTATTCTTTTTAAATTTGACGAGAACGAACTGCCTGTGGCAACCTCAACTTATGATGTGTGTTGAAGCTAGCAAAGACAGTACCTTTCTTGCTCTCCATGATTAAGACTAGACAGTTTATCCTGAACCGGACTTATGTTCCTGGTGTTAAATGTTCCTCTATACATAGATCTTTGTAGCTAATATAAATGGAAATAGTCAAGAACATCTGAAGAAGGGTGACCGTTGGCTCTGAGTCCCTATCCTGCACATCACTTTTCCTCTCAAGCAGTAGATGCCTTTCTCGAGTATACGATGTACATCGGATCTGAACGACCTGGGTTTGGAGATATATCTACAGCCTGCAAAACAAGAAACGTACTTCAACTTCCAAGAAAAAATTAGGTGATAAGTTGGTATCAAACCATGAATAATAAGAATTATAATGAAAGTTGGTGCTAAAATAATATTACAAATGAAAAAAAAAAGAATTTAGAACTTTTTTGATTTATTATCCTAATTAGCTACGGATGGATTGAGTACTTTTTTTGTTCAAGAAGATGTCAGTGAAAAAAAAAGGCTCCCAGTTACCTGGGGAGCTTCAAATCCTCCGGCATAATGGAAGTATGATCCAACAATCAAGGCATGGTCAGCATCACCAGTCGCTGTCCATATAGAGATTGCTTTTGTCCAAAAGCAACGATTGGAAAAGCTAGTGTACAAAGGCAATTAGTGAAATTAAGATTGGATTGAATGCAGAAACACGATTCTTCAATGTAAATGCACAAAAGCATTACCTCATGATAGCCAATCCACCAGGCTTAAGTATCCGACTCATTTCCTTGAAAATATCTAGCGGTTTTGTAAGATAATCAACACTGACCTGTGAAATATTTTGCCAGATTCTAGCCCAAGTTCATGCTTGATCATAAGCAAAAAATGGCAATTTCTATAGTATTACATGCAAGTTAGAGCAAATCACATTAAAAGCTAGGAGTGGTACATACCACATTGGTTGTGACATCGAAGGAGTCATCTTCAAATGGAAGTCTAGGATTCACGTTTAAGTCTTGCAGGGCGTATTCCGTCAAAACCTGTACCGTCACGAACAAGCTTGAATGAAACAAACTCAAAGCATGTCTGAATGAAAGAGAATAATGCTATGTAAGAGAGTAGAATACTACAGGGTTTCGCTTGAGCTCTTCTTCGTTCATGCCTAGTCCAACTATACGATCTTGTTTGTATCCCTTTGGAAAATGGCTGACCTAAAAACACCAAACAGGAAAAATGCTCCTGTTCTGTTAAATACTATCATTTGATTCAACACAACCAGGAAGAGCTAAACATCTTACGTACCCAACTGCTACACATGTCCAGGATGCTTACTCCCGGAGTGTTGCTGGGAGGAAAAACCTCGGAGTAATATTTGGTCAGAGCAGCAATGGCTGGATCATCGATGTGTGTCACAAACCTTGGACTTTCATAGAACGAGGAATCTGGGGACCTAAAAGGTATAATCTTTAGGGTTTTAGATCTACAAGATATGAACAGAGTTTCTCAAGCTGATCATCCATAGAAAATTCTCCCATCTTAGCTTTACTGTGATTTTTTCTTTAGGAATGAACAATAAGCCACATCTAATGGCTAGTTAATTCAAGGAAAACTTGCAAACGAGAATGGAAATCATAATGAAAGCAAATGAATAACAGTTGGAAGATCAAACAGGGAACACATTGCAACCAACAGAAACTAGCAAGAGTCTTTACTCATCAAAACGTTGGAAATCCTCTTCCTTGAAGGGAAATTGCTCTGGCCAGTCAACATTCTTCAATACCTATGAGGAGGGAAGATTGAAAGATAACTAAAAACGGAAGAAAAGAAGTTTTTTTTTTAATTTTTTCCACACTCGTAGTAATTGACAGCAAAACTATCACCAAGAATTAAAAATTCCAAAACCCAAGTAAGAAAATCTGCTCCAATTGCAAATCCGAATTCATCAAAGGCAGATCATCATTCCCAAGCCATTAAGATCGGAACTTTACCTCTTCAACGGAGCTCTTTCGCCTTGCGGAAGCAATGAAGGATTTCCCAGCAACCCCACCAGACATATTCATGAACTGTGCCCAAACTGAAGCACCTAGAGCAATTACCAGCCTACGAGGTGCTTTAAGTTCGTAGTTTCGCTTCCTATGTGCATTCGTGGAAAGAGTAGAGACAGAATTAACACAACATACAGGAATAATTGTTGTCAGACGAGATGAGCGAGAATAAGTTCCAATGCTTCCTAAGACGGTCAGTTTTTGTGGGAAAGCCAGTCCGAGAAAATTGGCCATATTTTATATGCTTTATTTGGACTCTCTCAGCTATGTGTACATTACAAGCAGGTTTTGCCATTTGTTCAGGATAGCGCAAGAACGTGTGTCCTTTACTACCACATGATGATTCCACGACCATGGTCTGTCTATCCCCTGCTAAGCTTTAAGGAAACTCTGGTTGTTTCGATGGGCTCATTGACTCAAAGCTGAAACTTGAAAGCTTCTCTCTTTCAATCGATTATTACCAAAAAAAAAAAAAAAGAAGAGAAATTTGTTTTGCTTTGTCATCTGAAATTCAAATCTACCAAACCAAATCAAAATAAACTTGATCTTTGGCCGGAACGAACTAGTTTTGCCATCTGTGACTGGATGACTCTTGCCCTTGGCTTGCAGAAGACTACCATATAACCATTTCCACATAATCAACAAGGCATAATTTCATGTATTTATGTGCGGAAAAGCATGGCAATTACAGGTAATATGGACTAAAGGTACATTCTTGTTTTCTAGAAATGATCAAAGGTTTGACATTTATACATGAAATGAATATCTTTAAATGGTTACTATGGTTTTGCCTCATAGGTTGGAGGGACCTGTCCTCTATCAACCTTCCAAGGGCCACCATAGAATTTCGGTCGCATAAGAGGCACTGCTTCACCAGGGTGATCTTCCCAGAACTTCTCCTGCTCAACACCAAAGGCAAAGAATCTTCAATTAGACTCAAGAAACTCCATTTCTCAAAACACACAGAAGGAATACTTTGAATGACCTTAAAATCACTAAACTTTCAAAGAATCATGCTTTCGAAAACTTTCGATCAGATAAGCAACCATAACCTCATCTCGCGTGAAGGCAAAATCAAGCATTAGAAATAACATCTCCTAAGTCATAGAGATGTCAGAAGGTGAATGGTTAACCCAAAACACAAAATCCAACAAGAACTACACACAAGCCACTTACAAGAACAAAAGAAATTGCCATGAAGATACAGAATCAATACGTCTAAGAACAAGCACAGATCATGCTACTATTCTTCTTCAGAGTAGAGCAAGGCATTAATAACTTGAGATCATAATAACCGAGTTATTGTCAATTTAACTTTCAAGGTTACGTCAAAGTTTCACAAACTTAATCGAATATGCTTGCAGCTCTTCTGCATCATGTGATAAAGTTCTGTTTAAAAGCCCATCAAGCTGAATGGCGAGGGCATAAGACTTGATAATTTTATCAAACACGTCAAGTGAACTAGTTATCAATCATCCGTGGCTGCACCATCTCTGCAGCCTTATCCCCATTTCATTAAGGACGCTAACATCTCTCAGGTATTACAACAATTATTCATAGCCAACAAAAAGAGAGAGAAAACCCATCTCGAAAAAGCTCACAGATTGAAGGATTAGTTTCAAAAGATGCGACCTTTATCTCACCCAAACCCGACAGTAAGTTCCCTCAAACCCAATCTTTCAACAAAACCATGACTATTCGTAATAGGGAAGACCCAGTTAGAAAGTCTACTGGGCAACACAGAAAACCGAAAGGAAAAGGTGAGGAAAAGATAAGAGCGAAGGTGGACCTTGTAAAGTTGCTCGGTGATGGCGGCTGCAACAACGCCAGTGTAGAAAGCGCCTATATAGACAGTGACGAGAGGAGTGAAGGATCTGGGTCTCCTATACGGCTGAATCATATCCCATAGAAACGTTTTCTCCCATCTGCTATGCACGTAATCTGCATATTTCGTCCATAGATAACTTGATATCCTTGCCGGCTCTCTTGGTGCCATCTTTGTTCTCTCCTAACTTCATTTCAACGCCGCTTTTCCTTTTTGTTACATCGTTTTGAGAGCTCAACCTCCACGGAAATTAGCCAAAATTAATTAGATTTTATTAAATTAAATACAGTCTTCACTAAATTAGTTACTTTTAATTATATGTAACACATAAACACATTTTCTCTTTGTCGTTCAAAATAGTATCTTACTGTCCATCCCGTTAAATTTGAGAGTAAAACATGCTTAATTCTAATTTTAAGTCGAGGTTACGTAGATTGATAACTCTCCCCTGATCATTGCAAAATAAAGAATCTTGTACACTTTTATGCGTTACATTGATGATATTTATTAATATAATCTAGTAGTATTTACTTCAACCAGTGTAAACAAAGTTCTAACATGCTACACTTACTGTAATCAGTGTTTGAAGTTACAAAGATTGGACACAGATCAATCATAAAGAATGAGAGTACTTGGATAGACAATTACTGCCTGTTTAATCAAAAGAACAACTAGGCAAATATACAGAATAAGAGCACATCACTATAGGTATACAGAACAGAACAAGGCTTTAGATTAGCAATCCTATGCTTGTGTTGTCCCAGATGAATTGTCCTTGGAAGCAGTGATGGATTCAAGAGTAAGTTCTCCGACTACCTTGGCCGGTCCGATGCTGCATCGTGCTGAGTTGTGCCTTTCAATAGCATCTTTTAGCTTCTGAAACTGCAGATGGTTTGAGGAATCCAAAAGCAACAGAATCAGTAGCGGTATTAAGGATAAAATGCTAAAACATGCAAAATCTCAAGGCATTGACAGTTATTCAGCCAGATTCATCAAGTGTTTCCTTTACCTAAATGGATCAAAATCTTATGTTGTTACAGATTCCATTGTCGATTTTCCCCATTAGAAAAAGGCTTGTGAGGTTTCTGATTAATGAGGAGAGTAAGAGTGCATAGCTTTGGATGATGAAGTCGATTTACATCGAACCAGGCAAATCGCATCACCGAATTCTACAGTAGTATCATTTTGTTTGCTTCTCAAGATGATTCAAAAGAAAACGACACCAGAACAGGTTAACTTTATACTAAACATGCTTGTATACTTGCGTTCTATAGGAAAAGAACTTCAGTTGAGAACTGCATACATGTTTTAGGACTCAACACTGAGCAAAAATGGAACTGGAAGATACCAACCTTGGCAAGTGAGCAGGAGAAGGACTCCAGTTGTCCATCAGCTCCACGATAGAAATGGAAGAAAGGAAGCACTTTAACGTTCAAACTTTTGCACATAGATTTATTTTCATCAAAATTCACTTTCAAGAATAAAATTTCTGGATGCTCTTCAGCAGTCCTGCAGAGCTGTGAGATGAGTTCACCGATAAAACAGGTCAACATCATGATTACCAGAAATAGCTTAATATTTAAGCAGTCATATCCCTGGATTTTTGGTCTAACACATTTCCCAGCAATATTCAATCAGTGATACTCCATCACACTCTATTGAACGATAGAGCTTCAAAGAAATTTATCTGAAGAGAATTTGGCCACTAATCTACCAAGAATACTGAGGAAAGAAAAAATTTAGCACCTTGGACTAAAATTTTTCACCTGTGTTGTACTTGAGGGAAGGATTCAGGCAAATATTATAATTTCAACTCATTTGGCCACAAGGATTGACTATCTTTTATCTTTCATGCCGGTACCACCATAGCTATCACCAAATCCACTCACTTTCTATAAGGTACTTCCATGGCTCAGACTGCTTTAACCAAGGTTTTCCAATTTATAAATGCACCTCCAATTTATAAATGCACATCCAATCTATATGATGGCACCAGAAACATTTAGCCTCACCACTTAGCCAACTAGACTGCATAAATTCCTGTCCTAAAGCTACAAGCACCTTGGTGCCTTGCTACCATATCCGTTATCAATGAATGCTAAACGGTAAGATGTTCTTAGGACATTCACTATGTTTGTCACCACCCGAATTAGATGCATAAGGTTTAACATGTTTTTAATCCTGAATACTGGAAATTTCATAACAAAATGAAGTATACAAGATAGCTAATGCCAAACTAAGTGTAATAAGTAAGTAATTACGACCACATAGTTGGCCTTGAATTCTTCAAAATCCAAGAACTTCCAATGCATATTGATCCACTTCAGATGAAAACAACTGCAGGAACAATAAACTATGCCGCTGGGAGACTGATCCTTTTCTGTATCATGAAACTTGCATAAATTGCCCAAAACAAGCTTGACTAGAAGATGAATAATATGAATTTACAGTGTTAATTGAGGCTTGATGCCATTGCAGACAAAGAGCAACTTAAATGAAGCAAAATTACCTTGGGATACAATGCTCGACAAGAAGCACACCAGGTTCCATAGAAATCGACAATCACTAATTTATCTCCAGCTTGACTTAAGGCACTCAAAAATTCTGGGGTGGAATGGATGTCAATCATGTTTGGTGTACTTTTCTCCCACCATTTTGGCTGTTCTGTTTCGGCAACAGTTGCATGTAACTGTAACAGAGCATTGAAGATGGTTAGCTTGTTCCATTTATAAATGAACCAAAAAGAAATCTTTTGATCAAAGATGCAGAACAGAAAATAGTTACTTTTAAATGGCATCTCACATATTGCAAAAAGTTTTATGAACAAATAACACAAAAGCAGTATGTTTCTTATTGTGTGATTCTCTTGACAAGTATTTTAGATTAACTGACAAACTCTCTCCAAGCAAATACTTTATAGGACATAGCACTTATAGGACAGAGCAAACTAAATATAATATTCTATCCAAAAAATGTAACTTATAGGCAATCGAAAATTCAGAAATCATCACCTAAAGAATTAAGGAAACAAACTAGATATCACAAAGATGCAATCAACTAGCAAAAGTCACAACCCAAAACAATGCAGATATTTCACAAGCAATTGAAATGCAAAAGGCATTTCCATTTTATAATCATCAAGAAGAATAACCTAAAAATAAAGAGAAAAAGAAAATTGATTTTAGGGAGCATATGTAAAGAAAAAGCCTTGAAAGCAAAGAAAGCCAAGGAATTTTTCAGTTGCATCACCAGGTATGATTTTCGGGTTCATATTCAACTTATAACATAGATTTTACCATATAGATGCGAAAAAGTTTTAAATGATTCCCAATGTTCTGACACATTCAATAAAAAAGTACATTATTTCTTAAACAAATGATCATTCTAGTTCAAGGACAAACACAGTACAGCTTGATCTGAATTGCAACACAGTTCAACACACACAATACAGCTTGATCTGAATTGCAACACAGTTCAATGCATCGGTCCTAACGAATTCAAGCCAGCATATTATCAACTTTTATACTTGCATTCAACTTAATGTTTGCGGATATCAGATACTCTCAACCCCCTTCACTGTATGCTCATAATCGTCTTCAACTCAAGGTTTGCGGATATCAGATACTCTCAACCCCCTTCACTGTATCCTCATAATCGTCTTCCTTTAACCAAATTCTCAGCAGTTAAAGCTTTTTATTCCTAATGAAAACTCTTATTCTCACAACTAAACTTTATAGCTAAAAACAGTAAACTCTAAAATTAACTGCTGGAAAATTTCTGAAAGCTGACAATGGTAGACTCCTAAAACGTTAGCCTCTTTAGCTTCCATGGATACCTTTCAAGTATGTGAAGCCACAACTCTCCAATACAGCGAATGACCAGAAGCAAACACAACGTTATAACACTAGAAGCCAATAAAAATAAACTTCTAAATTTGCAGTATAACAAAAGATTTAGGGTAATAAGCGATTACATACGATGTTTACCAAGTTATTTGTGTAACAGAGAACCAAATGTCTGAAAGTAAGTTAAAATAAACAGAATCACTTTATAGTAGCTAAGCAGAAATGATATATCTCTTTAACAAATGTCGAACTTTCATGCACAAAATTAGATAACAACAATTTGATACTGTCTCACAAAATAGTAAATTCTAATGAACTACATTATGTACAATTTGCTCCTAGTACACAATTAGAAAAGACTTAGGGGGTGCTTAGTTAGTTGGTATGATAAGAAACGAATGGATAAGGAATGAAAAAAGATGATTGATAATATATTATGATTAGATAAACATTATTTTTATATCCTTTTGGGGCAATATTCCATACTCTCAATGTAGTAAGGAATGAAAGTTTTATTTATTTCCTTTTCTTACTATATTCTTTAGAATTCTTATTACCATTCACCAAGTGAACAAGCGCACCCTTACAAACCAAACCAAAACTTACTATATCAGCTAAAACTGCCAGAAGAAACGTTACTTGTTGCGAAGAACCAATTAATCAGACACTGTTAGCCAAAGGGTCCTCGAAATTCTTACCAAAAAGAAAAGGGCCCTCGAAATTTCAATTAATTTTCAAAGAAACAAACCGGAAAAGAAAAGAAAAAGGAACTGAAAGGCAAAGTTGGTACCTTGAAAGAGAGAGATTGCTTCCTGGGACTGAAAGGCAACCGCGAAACACCTCTAACTGATGAACAAAGAACAGGATAAATCTTCCCATATAAACCACTAGAAGCGGGTGGACTTGGAGAAGCCGGTACATAAGGATTCGAGTTGGAAGTAACCGCAGTGATCAGAGAAGACGAGAAGCGAGGCCAGTGAAAGGACGGGAATCGAACAACATCTGCCATCTATAGAATTTACTAAAATTCAACACCCACAATGAAAGAGATATAAAGATTGAAACTTTTTCGTGGGAATTGAGTTGATAGTTGAAATTAAGAACCAAAACAGACTAAATACTATATGAGGTCAAAAGGGGGCCAAATTAAGAGGGTTTAAGTTCTAAATTACTATAGAAGCAGAGAGACCTCCTCTTCGCTTCTCCTCTGCTCTTCTCCACTCCTAAGTTCGTGTTTTTGACAGAAGGCAATCGTACGAACTGGAGATGTCCAAAATTACACAATCACATCTGTATCTACTGCGACAAACAGTATTGTTTATGATTGGTAACTGGACAGTAGTACTTTACTTCAAGCAGTTGACCCGTTATCCAACCTTGTTTTATGTCCACTGTGGGTTGAGGAACCTTTGGTTATGGACTTATGGCTGAATCGGCGGTTTCAAGTTCATACAACTCTATCCTTTCTAATGACTTTTTGTATTTTAAGATTTAGTTTAAGATCACATTAAGAGAGTAAATTATGGGCTTAGGGTAGGATTTTACGAAGGTTAATGTATTAACTCCAAAACATTCTTGAGGATGCCAATGGAAAATGAATGAATTCTTTATTTTTGTGATAAACATAATATTTTTAATAAATTTAACCTTAAATTTTTAATAAGAAATAAAAATAAAAAAATTCAAGTAGTTAATAGGGACTTTTAATGAATAGAAATTTATAATAAATAAGGTGTTATATAAAAAATGAATTAAGTAATTTACGTTTATTTTTAATTTTTAAAATTTACCTATCAATTTTTTTATTTATTCTAGTATCAAACTTTTAAATATAAATTTGACTCAAAAGTCAAAACTATGATATTTTGATTGCCAAAAATACCAACCTTAATTTTGGTTCAAACCGGGTAATTTTAGATTGAATTCCAATTTCTTTAGTATAAGATTGCATGTTAAATGCAAATCTTTTTAGAATAATGAGAGAGTAATTACTTGGATACTGTTACATAGTTTTAGCTCTAAGCACAAACTTATCACACAAGATATGCCAATTCTTTTACACTACAATCTCACTTAGTTTCATCAAAGTAAAATTCAACCTTGTCCTATGCTCGTCGACCAACCTACTTGTTAACTCACTTTGAAACTCTTATATATTTCTCTCATACGTATAATCCAGCTAACCTTTTACTTAATGTTCATCTCTAACCTTTTTTTGGCCTCATATCTGAATCTTGGGTCTCGTAAAAGATTTCGACTAATGTGTACTAATGCATGCTAATACTTGACATTGCTCCTTCTTTTATTGTTTCACGTATCGAACAGTAATCAAGATTGTCAATGTTCACACGCTTTCTCAAACTTCGAGAAGTACTTGATTAAAGGGTGTGAGAATAAATCAACAGGTAAGGAATAAATGGTAATTGTTGATTAATTATTATAATTGATTGAATAGATTTTTCATACCTAAGTTTTAGGTAATAGTTCATACCTTTCATGTGTGGGAGGAATGGTTTTGATTCCTATCAACACTAATATTTTTTAATTTTTAATTAAATATAATTAAAATATAATTAAAATGTCATCACTTCAAATATAATTAATTAATTAATCAAGATAAAATCTAATTAATTAGAATATAATTAAGATGTAATTAATTTATTAAAATATAATTAATTAATTAGTTAATTATAATATAATTAATTAAAATAGTATTCATTAATTACTTAAAATATAACATCATTTGCATTATCAGAGGAATGTAAATTGTAGTAAACTATGTTACTTGATCTTACTATAGCAATAGAATGATGGATGTTATAGTTGTGTCGATAAATTGTACAATATTTTAGATGATTAAACTATATTTTGAAGATATTGTGTGACTAATAATATGTCGATACAAGAAAATACTAGAGTTTTTTTTTCAAGAGTTATTGGAAAGAAAAAATTGCAATATACTTGATTTTAAACATTCTGTTATTATAATTAAGGTACATAAATTAAAAATAATCAATTAAAATATATTTAAAAATTGATATAAAACAAAATTTTAACTAATTTTAATTTATCAATATTTTTAACAAACCAACCAACATCAATAATAACGATAATCATTCATTCATTTTAACCGACCATTATAATTATAATAATTATATCTATTTCTATTTTTCAATCTCATTCTCGTTACTTTTTTTGAACGAAGCGCCCCTTAAAGGTCTATCACCTACCTTGTACTTGTTTCAGTTACAAATGCTATTCCATTTTTATTATGACTGCGTTACAAGCAAAAAGCTAGCATCTTTCCATTCAAGATTCTCGAAAAGAAACTTTACAGGTTCCAATTGATGATCCATTTCAAGATATTTCTTCACCAAGAATCATAAAAAAGATTCAAGATAATACTGAGAATTTAGTTCTCAAGAGCTATATCAAAGAAATGGGGAATACAAGGCAGAATCAGCCATAGCTTAGCTGCTGTTGAAGGATGAACCATAGAATGTACTTTCTCCAATGGTGACAATCCAGACAACCTTAAATTACTTCGAAGAAAAGCAACTTAGCCAACCATAACATCTACATCTAGTTTCGTTTATTATCTCTGATGTTCTTATCAACAGTATGTGCTTTGAAGGAAGAGTAGAGACTGGTAATAATTGTAACACAAGAAAGCAAACTTTTTTAGGACATTCCAACAAAAATCGATGTAGACAACATAAATGGGGAGTCTTTCCCTAATCGGTGGAAAAACAAATGTGGAAAACAAAAAGGAAAGGTGTTAAAAACATGAAACAAGGACAATCGTAATTGTATAAGTGGCGGTAGCTATTTTTTCATGTAGAAAGTTTAAGCTCTGTTACTTCTATACCTGAGATATTTAGACAAATGTACATTGCAGTGGAAGGAGACAGCCTCCCTCTGCTCAAAATAATAAAGTGATAATCATATGGCCAATCATCTGGTTGCTTGATCTAAAATTCTACATTCTAGATTACACATTTGAATCTGTAGCGCATAAAATCAGAAAAAGCTGGAGCCAAATGATAATGCAAGCTCTCAAGATCAATCCAAAACTGGTTACCTTCATTCCTGCAAAACTTTATAAACCCTTCAGCCACAACTATCCACCAAGAACATAGCATCAACCTCGAATAACCGACTAATCTGCATGTTCAGCATTTGGCAGCTGAGACTATTATGGACATGTAACAAAAATTTACTGAGGAGAAGGCAAAAGAATGGATGAGGAAAATGCTAAAGAACCATTATTGGGAGCACCCTGAATCTTAAGAATTGAAGTAACTATATTATATATCTGGACATTCTCAAAAGAAGGTACCTTCCTACCCCTGGCAAATTGAGGGCCATGGCCAATGAATATTGTCCTCATTGAAAAAACAGCATTGTCATAGCCATGTGATCCTCCACACTCTTGTGGCTTTGTTCGCTTTTGCTCCACCTTAAATCCCTCTTCGATCAGCCCTATTATCGGTGGAATCCTATCACTGTCAACATAATGAAGTCTACTAGGCAGCTCCTCCTTAACATAAACTCGCAAATAATTACCGTTTTCAACTTTTCCAGACCTTAATCCTTCATTCATCTTTGAAACAACATCAGAAGGAACAATACCAGGAGGCGGCTGAATGGCAAGCACTGGACTGTAAGATTGCACCCATTCAGCTTGAACTCCAATCCAAGATGCCAAATCATCAATAAAGATCAGTTTTCTATCACAAGTACCCACCATGCCATGATCACCCACCATTATAATATTAACATCCTCAAAAACCCCTCTCTTCTCTAGCCCACTAATCAATCTCCCAATCATCCTATCAATTCCAGAAACTGCTTCTGTTATCTGGGGATCATCAGATCCCACCTTGTGACCCTGATGATCAGGGTCCTCAAAATACAGAGTTAAAAACACTGGAATTTCATCAGTAGGCAAATCAAAATAGCTCAAAACCTTATCAACCCTTTCCTCAAATGGAACAGATCCATTGTAATGCATACAGAAATCTTTAGGACAATCCCAAGATCCTTTATGCACCTCAGACCCAGGCCAAAAGTAGGTAGCAGCTTTCAACCCTTGACTAGCCACAGTCTCCCAGAGTGGCTCACCAAGCCACCATTTTGCCTCGTGGCTTTGCATGGTGAAGACCTCACCAATGTGAGGATCGATAAAGTAGTTGTTCACAATGCCATGATAAGCAGGATAAAGTCCAGTAACAATAGAGTAATGATTAGGGAAAGTAAGTGTAGGAAATACCGGAATTAAACCCGTCTCGGCCTCAGTTCCATTAGCAACCAACCTGTGAATATTAGGTGTGGGTGTCTTAAATTGGTAACCAAATCGAAACCCGTCTGAAGAAATCAAGAGAACAACCGGGTGGCTAAGTTTAGTCAACGGACGAGCAGTCTTGTCAACGGAAGAAGATTGCTCTGCCAACTTACACGAAGAAGAAGAAGAAGAAGAGAAAAGGAGAAAAGCGAAGGCGAAAGCAGCAGAGAGAGCAACGCAAGTGACGACAAGCATGGCGATAAAAAGTATCATACTGGTGGCTCTCTGCGGACGATTGGGTGAGTCACACAAGTCAGTGTCGAAGGAAAGAAGAGTCGTAGAAGGGTTTGGCGGTTCTTGTTCTTCCGTGGGCAATGGCGTGGGTTTCGTGGAGGTCAAGGCAGAACCAGAACCCATGATCGATCTTTTGCAGTGCTTGAAGTCCCGAACCTATTCTCTGGGTTGGTTCTCGGTAAAAAATCAGTAGAACAGAATCATAGCAATTTGTGGGTCTCGAGTCTAGACAAAGAGCATAAGTTGTTTGAAGTACGCTTTCAAGGTGGTGGTAGTAGCAGTAGTTGTTCACTCTTTACGGAGGGTGTGTGTTGTTGGAATGTTGCCGTCAGAAACAGAAAATATCAGACGTAAGATTTACGAACACTGTGGTCTGGTCCCACCCAGGAATTGATTCAAAAATGGAAAATTTTTAGATTTTGGGAGTCAAAGACTTTGGTTTTCCTTTTATAACGACACAGCTTAGAAAAAGGCCAATAGTTCCAATTGGGTTTTGGACGGGAAGCAGAATGGCGTACTTGAGCATGGGAGAGGCTCACCGTCGACTCACGGACTATCTAGACCGGTTCTCCGACGCCATTTTCTCGCAAGACGTAGCTTCTCTCAAACAACTACTCTCGCTCTCCTCCAACTCCGCCTCTCTCCTCTCTCTCGCTCACGCTCTCGACGTCTTCCAGGTTGCTTTGCTTCACCCAAACCCTTCCTGTGGTAAATTGGATGATAAGTCATTGAAAACTTCAATTTTTTTTTACAGGATGGTAATAGATTGCTAAAACAATCGGACAAGTATTCCCAATTTGGCGAGATCATTGCTCCTCTTTTTCGTTCTTATCAAAGTTATCGAATTGGGAATTTGGTCGATTGTTATCACGCTTTCGAAAAAGCTGCCAAGTTTGTTTCTTTAGTTCTCCCTTTGTAAAAGAACATCCTTTTCTGTATTTGGTATGTTAAGTATTTGTCAATCTCTATCGCAGTGCTTTCGTTCAGGAGTTTCGAAATTGGGAATCAGCTTGGGCTTTGGAGGCATTGTACGTCATTGTCTATGAAATTAGGGTTCTTGCGGAGAGGGTATGACTGAAAGATTTGAGTAAATTATTGTGTTGTAGTGGTGTGGATGTCCAGTTGTTTTATTATGAATCCATCTATGAACAATGCTGTAGGCTGACAGAGATTTGGCTTCAAATGGGAAATCTCCAGAAAAATTGAAAGGAGCTGGTTCCTTCCTCATGAAAGTGTTTGGTGTTCTTGCTGTAAGTTCATCAATATCTTATGGTTATGTTATTTAGAGTCTTCAGATATTGAGTGGATTATCTAGTGCTTTGCTACGTATTTAATGCTTCTTATAAAATTTATAGGGGAAGGGTCCAAAACGAGTGGGAGCATTATATGTAACTTGTCAGTTGTTCAAAATCTACTTCAAGGTGAGCTTTTGCTTCCTCTTTCTTCAGTTGTTTTTCTAGTCTTTCTCGAGAGTTGGAATAGATTACTGAAAATCAGCTGAGGCTCACCGAGTTAGGACTAGAGCAGATGTGATCTGGTTTAGATATAGCAGGTAAAGGTATTCATATGAGAAAGCTCGTACTGCCTAAGGTATTGCACTTAATGTTTTGCAGCTTGGTACTGTTCACCTTTGTCGAAGTGTTATAAGAAGTATAGAAACAGCTCGAATTTTTGACTTTGAGGAATTCCCAAAGAGAGATAAGGTCAGAACTGTGACTTTTAACAAAGAAATCTATCACTTTTCTTTGGATGGAAGTTCATAACATGGTAGAAACTACACTTGGAATAGCATCTGATTCATACTCTTTGCTATTGTAGGTTACATACATGTATTATACTGGCCGTTTGGAAGTTTTCAATGAAAATTTCCTTGCTGTAAGTACTCATTTTTTCATGTTCAACTTTGTCACCTAACCTGCATTTCACTTGCAAAATTGTGTGTTAAGCTTTGCATTTTTCACTATGAATTGGAGATTAGATCTTCGTGCCAGACTGCCAGGTATTTAACATATACACGGTTGAATTCTTGCTCATAATTGGATCTTAACAATACTTTGAGTTGATACCACCCTGTCAGCTTATATGGTGCTGTTGCATTTTATTATACCAGATTTCACATCTGAGTTTAACTACAAGTTTTGTATTTAATCGGGATATCTAGGCTTGAGAAGCTCATTTTATGGAGATTCCTTAATGATTAATTCTTCATTGGATTCTTTTCTTTGACATGACAGGCTGATCAAAAATTATCGTATGCCTTCACACACTGCAACCCCCAACGTGAAGCAAATTTGAGGTTAGAATAAACCATGCATGGATATACCTTGCATCTGTTTGATAATGAATTTTGGATAGATTCTTCATATACAGCCAGTTGCCTCAACTAATAGTTTGAACAAAGTCTTCTCATATCAGCTTTTGTTGTAGTTGCTTGAACTGTATCTTACGGAGACATTACAGAATGCATGTCAATATAATTTCATAACAACAACAACATCAATTTCATGCACGAACAATCTCTATTTATTCATGCTGAAAGGGATAAAGTTGAGTTTTAGTCATTGAAAAGAAGAGTAATGCGTTTAGTCAGGAAAAGAAAGTGGATCTAATACTTCATAGCAGGTTTGATAGTACTTATACTTCATAGCATAATGGGAAACTCACACAACCATGGAACCCAAAAATTTATTTTATGAGGGAATAATGATTTTGCTGAATATTCAAGTTGTAGCGCTTGTATTTATGTCTTTAGTTAATTCACTTCAGCTCCTATTACTGAAAAGTCTTTCATTGGTTCCCTAGGCATGTGGCAGTTTCTGACTATTTTCTTTATTTTTGTTTTGACTTCAGGATGATACTAAAGTATTTGATACCTGTGAAGCTTTCATTAGGTATTCTACCCAACAATTTACTCCTAGAGAAGTATAACTTGGTTGAGGTACGTCTGCCACTTGAGCATAAATTTATGTTCTTTCAGTTTTACATAAAGGTGGGAACAGAATTTTGGTTCATGTAAAACGGACAGTGCAAATAATTGAGCTTTTACGATCTCCCACTTTAAAGTGGCATAAGTATATTCCTGCTGAAACCATTTTTAGTGACATAGTAAGCAGTCATTTTCCTTGACAGTACAGTAATGTTGTGCAAGCTCTCAAAAGGGGTGATCTTCGACTTCTTCGGTTTGCTCTCCAAGAGCATGAAGATCGGTATGTTTGCTTTTCACACATGCAAGATCTAATGAGATTGATAAGAGATTTGAACTGATTTCGGCAGTTGTTTTTGTGTTTCTTCAAGGTTTTTAAGATCAGGAGTGTATCTCGTCCTAGAGAGACTAGAGCTTCAAGTTTACCAAAGATTGCTTAAGAAAATGTAAGTTCCATTCCATGATTTTGGACACACGTATACCTTTTTGATCTTAATGTATCTGAAAACCTTCTCATAGCAATCTGATGACTGTGATGCAGTTATATTATCCAAAAGCAGAAGGATCCTAGCAAAGCTCACCAGATGAAGTTAGAAGTAATCGTGAAAGCATTGAAATGGCTTGATATGGACATGGATTTGGACGAGGCAATAATCTTCATTCTTGTGCATCTTTAAGCTATTTTTGCAGGTTTATTTTCCTCTAAACAGCTGTTTAATCTAGTATTCAATCTAATTGAACTATCTGCTGCATTTGTAGGTGGAATGCATAGTGGCTATACTCATACACAAGAATCTTGTTAAGGGGTACTTTGCTCACAAAAGCAAGGTGGTCGTATTGAGCAAGCAAGATCCTTTCCCCAAGTTAAACGGAAAGCCCGTCAATTCCTAGATGTTGGACTGGTTTTGCAGCAAGTTGCACCTAGTTGAAGACCACTTTATTGTACTGGCCTTTGCTGTGTTAACATATACTTTGTGTTCATGTAAAGGCTCCCAACCTTTTAATGGCCTTTCCTCTTTAAGTCATTCATTCTCATGTTCATTAGTATGCCACTCATTTGTATTTCATTTTATAGTTTTTACTATATAGGCAGTTCCTGTCAGCATTCTAGTGGGAGTAAACAGGTTAAAATTCAAATCCCAAAAATGAAAGCACTCCTGTAACTACAATACCAAAATACTTTGAGCTCCTAAAGGTTAATAACAAAGAGGTAGATATTGTGCACTCAGTCTGTTATACAGAAGGTTTTTACTAAGACAAGCCGAAGGGTGACTACGAGAGTGATGCATATCGAACCAGTCTGTTATACAGAAAGTCTACAAAGACTAGCCGAAGGTAACTGTAAGAGAGAATGATATTGATTGCAAAATTCGCTTACATAATATATCATTACGTTTGGACAAAAATGGCCCTGTTTTATAACTAAACCAAGGAAAAGAAAAAGAACAAAACTTCAAAGGGTATATATCCTGTTGATGTAGTTATGCCTCAGCATCACTCCTCACCAAACTCAATCCCAGACATAGGCACCTCAGCAGATATTGGGTTTTTATCAATAGCTTCCATGTCCATGGCGGAACCCTTACTGACATAATCGACTTTAAAGTCATAGTCATCATCCATTACGTCCACTTTAACTGCTTTCTTCATCCGTTTCTTCTCTGCCCGTTTCATCTTTGGATTGAGTATACCCTCGGCTGAATACAACTTTTCATTTTGCCTGTCATTTGCATTTCTAGCCTTAGTTTTGCTCTCATCTTCTTCTTCAGATCTCATGTGCTGGTCCTCAACATCATTTTCCATGCCTTCAGAGGTATTATCACGCTGACTTGATGGTTGGGTTTCTAGATCACCCTGGTATTGCGAAATATAACAAATTAGACCAGAACACAACATGGGTATGTGACTAGTAAACAGTCATTAGAGTTTCTAGCGATATTTGAAATAACTTCTGACATCAACTGTACAGCTTTTCCAGAAATAAAATGCCTCAATGAGAAGGAACTGTCCCCTAATTATGCAACATATCAATATGGGTGTGATGATGATGATCAATATCAACTAAATGTGGCCTAGACAATATAAAATGACCCAATAAATCTTTTGTTTAGATTGTTTCCCAGTAATGCAAGATGAATTCAATATTTGAAATTCATCATTAAAACTTGTCAAGACTTAGGATAAAGCAAATGTGTATATTATGGCAACTCTATCCTTTTCACATAAAGTACATTAAAAAAAACTAAAATGTTTTATTTGGTTGCATAATTAAAAGAGACCTCAATCATCAAGTAACAATCTATGGACACCAAGATATTTTTGCCAACATAATCAGATTATTGGATAACCAAATGAAAAGTCAATCCACAAAGGCATGTAGTATGGATATCAATGGAACTACTTGCATGAAAATTTCAAGTACTACCCTAGTTCATCCAATAGTACAAAATGATGGCTTGGCTCTAATAAATGGTACGAAAAATCACCAACCTCCATCATACTTTCATCAAATTCGAGAGGACCACTTGTAGGCACTTCAACAGGATTAAAGTCATTGACAGACTTCAGGCTTCCAATAAATGACGATTCACTGTTGTAAACTTCATCAATATTAAATTCCTTGTCAAACTCTGATACAATTTTTGCCTCGGATGGTTTGTCTTGATTTCTACTTGGGGGCATAGTGTAATATGGGATCTTGCCTGAAAATGTCGATTAAATGATTTAGGTTTTCAAAAGAAAGAAAGAAAGTGTATCAAATGAGCAATTCCTAACCTAAATCATTTTGTTCTTTATATAACAGTTTCAAGGTATGTATAACCCCTTTTTAACATAATTTAAAGCCCACAAAAAATAAACACCATTGGTACCACAATAAACGAGGGCATGATTCGTATCAAAGATTGTATGGGCAAATTTTTGTGTGAAAAGAATAAATGAAGTTTACCCTCATTCCAGTCGTGTAGAACAACTCTAGCTGCAGCTTCAACATCAACAACACCACCTTTTTTCAGTCTACCCCTGACTGTTGCCACTTTTTGTAAAAAGTTATCAAGTGAATCAAATTGTGGAATCTTGTACAGTGTGACCAATTGTTTGTCAGGGCAAAGCTTGAGAATTTCCTTCACTGTTTTCCATACAAATGAGATCGTATCAATAAAGTAATAAAATTTCATGACTAGAGATTTCATTACAAATATTTCCCCAAATGAGAAACATGTCAACTAAGAATCCCAAACTTGAGACAAAAAAAAGAAAGTAGAATTCTAGCTGAATTAAGTCCTACAGTTTCATTGCAGCAGTTCCTTTCTTTACTATTATAAATTGTTCGTGTCCAAGAAGCCATTTATAGACTTCATCTAAGTATAAGGTCTCTTCCAATAGATATAAATTTTACAATTTCTTACTAACAACAGCATCAACCAAAAAGATTTCTGAAATCATTACTTTCCAATTTTGACACGTGGAAAAAGCCTCGGGTTAGCTTACTAACTAGATGAACATTTTAAGCTAGTTCTCCCTTGCTTAGTCCTCTAGACATGCGAACTAATGGATGATCTAGACGAAACGGAAAGAAAAGGATGGTTTAATTACCAGGTGTGATTGGATCATCCAACTTCTCAATCCTTTTGCAGTTTCGGAGGGCTATAGATGCATTGTTCTCCTTAGATTTGAGCATTACGACACCTGGACAATCCAACAACTTTACATTTTTGTCTAACTGAACTTCTTGCATTGCTCTTGTTAATCCTGGAGTAGCACCAACATTGGCAACATGGGACCTCTTCAAGCTGTTGATTAGACTGCTTTTACCAACATTAGGCAAACCAATAATGCCAACAGTAATAGACTTCTTTATCTGCAAAATAACAACATATTGAGCAAAGTGTCATTGCATGCTACACAACCTTCATGCAGTTGTACGATAATCTTATCTCAGGCACCTGTCCAGCCTATAATACAATTTGCTCACAATACTTAGATACCAATATATGAGAAAAGGGAAAGCTTATACACCTCATGACTTCTTGAGTAGTTTTTCAGCAATTTAATAAGAGTTTCAGCCCCAAGACAGTCACTTGTCTGCAGAAGATTGCTAGGCCTTGCAGACTTAGAGGACGATTTCCAGCCTAAGTTTGATCTCTGCTCTTGGGTACTGCATTTAAAGGCAACCGCAGGTAATTCTTCTCTAAAATAATTTAGCCATTTTTCAACAGCTTCACGGGGTACAAGATCTGTGGGATGGCAAACACAACCAAATATAGAGTTATATAGATAACAGCAAGAATACAAAATGCATCTCCACAGAATGTGAAACTAAATCTCAAATGACAATGCTTCAACAGAAGCAATAAGTTAAAAAGACAAGTTACCAATTTTGTTAAGGAGCAACACTAGGCGCTTGTCAGGACCAGCCTTCATCACCAGCTTTTCCATATCAACACAACGGGTACCTAAGGGGTCCCGAGCATCAAGAACTTCTAAAATGACATCTGAAATTTCAACGACTTTAACCAACTCCTTGTAAAATGCCCTGTCAGAATTATCTGATGAGGAAAAAGAAATCACGAACAATTAGTATTAAACAAAGCATACATCAACCTTATCCCTTTAAACAGGATTCGATAAACCTATTAGCATACCCCGGTTCTTAGGGTTTCTTATGAATTCATCAGCTTCATCGTGTATCCCAGAATTTACTTCTTCAGCTATTTTGGAGGCCTCATCATTCTCTAGTAATCCCAATTTTCTCTTCCGAGCCTGAAAGAAAAAGAGAAAGCACCACAAAATACGAAATCGAATGTCATGCACTAACCAAGCCAGGTCGATGAAAACGTTAAAAACTAACTACATCTCCCAATAAAAAAAGGGAGAACTTCAATACCCTCTCTTTGCGATCAGCCTTTTTTTGCTCCAATTCCTCAAGAGCACGAGCACGTCGAGCTTCAAGAGCCTTAAGCTCCTGTTCCTTGAAAGGCCAGTCATTTGGAATACCGGGATCTTTCTCAACCTTCCGTTTCTGGTTCAAGCCAAGCTTTTTAGCTTCTTTTGCCTTCTTTCTATGATGCTCTTTAACCTTCCTAATGATCTTATACTTCTTCTTCAACGTCACCCTCTTACTCTTGCTCTCTAATCATCACAATGAACAAACGCACACTAATATCAAACTATGTAAAAAGAGAAACACGACAAGAACAACAATTAGGGTAAAGGGTTATTCTTACTTTTGCTCTTCTTCACCATCTTCACGGAAACGAGCAGGAGCAGTAGGATTACTATGGTAGACGCAAACGGTTAGTGGCGATACCTTCATGTATTAGGGTTTTTGCGTTTTGGGTTTTGGGTTTTGGGAATTCAACGCTGCGTTTTGGCAAATTCACTTTTTGATAAACGAATTGATTAATGTATAAATCAAAACAATATTTATTATTATTAAAAAATTTAGATTTTTAATTTTTTATCAAATTATTTTATAATTTAAATACGTTCTTTAACTTGATTATAATTCGGAATAATACAAAAATAATTTGATAAAATTTTAAGAGTTTTAAATTTTTTAATATTATAAAATCTTATCAAATGATTTAAAATAATAAATTATTAAATTATTAAATTTTAGTATCTTTTACATAAATTAGCTAATTCTACTAATTAGCTTCTAAATAAATATTTTTTAATTAGCTCACCGGATATTTTAGGTAGGTCCAATGTGATACCTTTAAAACATTACCACACCTAAATTAATCCCTGCTTATGCATTGTGAGACCCCGAATAATAACATAGCACTATCACCGAGAATTTAACACTATTATATACACAAGCATAAATCGAACCCCTAACTTTGCTTAAATGAAGACCAACCCATTACTATTGGCACTAAATTAGAAAGCCAAGTGGCCCTAGATTCAGGGGATCCCACTCTAGTGAAATATGAGGGAAAGATAATTTATACCGATATTGACAAGATCATTTTATCGGAAAATGGGGATACTCTAAGCATTCTATTAGTTATATATATCAACGTTTCAACAAAAATACTTGTATGATTGATTTTTTTGTACCATTCGTTTAATAAGAAATTGGGTTCTGTTAAAATATATTTTATACATTCTTTATTTGGTTTTGGCATTTTTAAATTGGACATATAAAAGATGGAGTTTGTGATTTATTCGAAGTCCATGTAGTTATTGCCTCCTTGTTTGATTTTAAAAAGAAATCTATGAAATACACGTGATAAGGATGAAATCCTAAAAAATTCCATCTAAAATTCTTTGGTTATTGTGTAAGCGTGGCACAGTGATGATGCGCATGATTCTGTGATGATATGGCACCTTAATGATGGACAGTGAATATACCTCCTATATTTAGTGGATTCTTTGAAATCTTCTAATATATGTGTATATCTCCTAATTATAAAAGGTGTCTAGCAGTGCACGGTTAAATTGGAGTTTGCATTTTGAAATTGGGATATTGACTTTGCGTGGTCAATGTGGAATTGGTATTATATACCACATAATTAGAATTTATGTCAAAATGAATCTCCAGAGTCCGCGTTTGGAAAGGAGTCTATCAAAAGAAACCTAAAGTGTGTGGGAGTGTTACTGTGGCCGTGGATGCAAGTATGTTCTTTTGTCTTTTTTTACTGTTGGAGCATAACGTACTGTTGATATACATTGGCTGCTGCTCTGTTTTCCTTGATCCTCTGTTGAGCTGATTGCGTGGGATTCTTGGAGCAGTTCTTTTTCCATTCTGATTTTATCTCTAACAAGCAGTATCCGTATGATGTGGAGTTGCTGATTTTTCTGGGTTCTTGAAGTTGATTGCAAGTTGCGGCACAGAGAAGGTTGTGTGGCTGATGGGTGCATGACTTATTGGTGTAGTGATTTATTTATATCTGTGAACAATTTCAGATATGGAAATTGTCTTTTTTTTTATTATTTATTCTTGCTTTTGAGTAAAAATAGTTAGGAAAATCCTCTGACGAGGTTAACACGAGTCAGTCCTGTTATCGGGCGTGAAAATCTTTCATGAGTAGTTAGGTTGTGGGTTAGTTACATAGATTGAGTTGTACGGGGTTAGATCTGTTAGAACCCCTCCCCGATGGATCACGGGTCCGACGTCCCACGTGACATATGGACGCGCAATCCACGAGGGAGGGATTCCTCACCATGATAGAAACTTACTTCGACACTTAATTCACGAAAATATGAACCTTGTGCTTATAACCCTTCTGGGTCCTTAGCTGTAACTCCACATTCGTGGCGAGCGCACACTACTTAAACACCAAAATCATAAGTTGACTTATTCAT
>JAOTIZ010000008.1:2777018-2789114 GCA_027123425.1 Erythroxylum panamense | reverse complement strand
TGGAGTATGCAGTGAGTTTATTGCAGGGAGATGCTCTTCACTGGTGGGAGTCAGTGCCACAGAGTCAAGCTGTGCCATCAGTACTCACATGGAGGGACTTCGGAGAACTGTTTAGGAAAAAGTACCTTTCCCGGGTCTACATCCAGGAAAAGGCTCGAGAGTTTTTGAATCTGACTCAGAGGGAGATGTCTGTGAGTGAGTACGAGTTGAGATTCACTCAATTATCTCGGTATGCACCTCATATTGTGACAAATGAAGAAGATAAGTGCCGCAAGTTTGAGGGAGGCCTCCACTTGGGTATCAAGGAGAAGGTGATCCTCCATAATTTCTGTGATTATCAGCAGCTGGTGGATGCTGCACTCCAGGCTGAGAAGCTGGAGAACATTAGGCAAGAAGTGAGTAGGAAGAGGAAGAGCAGAGAGCAGTCTTCCAAGAGAGGGGGTAGTGTGCAGACAGCTGTCAGGGGTGAGAAGAGTTTCCGTGCTCAGAGTCAGGGTGGCAGTAGTGCCCCTCAGCAGAACAGGCAGTTCAGGACTGGGTCAGTACAGGCTTCCACAGGGGAAGGAAACAGTAGAACAGAGAGAAGCAGGAACCAGAACCCTGTATGTGAACACTGTGGGAATATGCATCTTGGTGAGGAATCCCTCTCTCGTGGATTGCGCGTCCATATGTCACGTGGGACGTCGGACCCGTGATCCATCGGGGAGGGGTTCCAATAAGATCAATCTTGTGTAATCTTTGCGAACTACAGTGAAAGTGATCAATCTGGGTAAGGATTCCGCAGACGTAGGCAAAGTGTGTCAAACTGCGTTACCAAATGTCGATGTCTTTGTTATTTAGCTTTCGTGAGATTTTACTTTGCTTGTGTGAAAAATAATTTTAGAAAGTCTGCGAAATATTCATATATTAGGAATTACAGTTTCGAGCCTATGGGATCAAACCAAACCTATGGGATTTCAGGAATGATGGAAGGGAATAAAAAAAGAGGACAATATAATTATAATAACAAAAAGAATAATTAATTAATTAATTAAAAATAAATAAATAAATAAATAAATAAATAAATAAAAATGAAGTAGAAAAGCCCATATTCGAAATGAACAAATTCAAACTTGATTGGTTCGAAGAACGTTTCGAGATTCAGGTAATTGCAGATGATATAATTAGTAAATACGTTTCTCCTCTTGAAGGGAGAATAGAAATATTGTTAATATTTGTAATAAAAAAGGTAAAAAAAATATGATTGATTGTATTTTAATTACTATTAATTAAATTTGCGAAAAGATCGCTTCGACTTCAAAACAAGTTGCTTGGATTTATAAGTGGTTTGTTTATTCCTTATTTCATTTTGAAAAAAAAAATTATTTATTTCGATCGAATCAACATTTAGATCCGACTCTACTCAAACTTTTTTGGCTTATCTCAGTATTTTCTACTTGTCCAACTGTTGCTAAGCAATTTTTGGATGTTTATTGACGTAAGTAAAGCTAATGCAACAATAATATTTATATCATTCGTAGGTGCGGCTAACTCCCCCTGTCGGCCCAACAGAGTGCTTTTGCTATTAGTTTTCTTTCCGATTTCCACACATTTCTTCGGATGCTCAGTTGTACAATTAAATATATATTTAATCATACTATAAACGAGTTTTTAATGGCTGACTCTCGAAGTTAAAGTAGATAAGCTGGTCCTTGCACAAGTTGGCCATGCATGAGTTAAAAATTAAGAGTTGTAATTGCTTGATTTATGTATAAAAAGAAGACCTAAAAGAGATTATCAAATCAATACTAAACTAATGAATCAATCAAACGTGCATACACGTAGCTTAAATTTTTATTAATTAATAATTTTAGACATCACATAATCTGAAAATACCTTAATTTACTAAATTTGCCTTTTCTTGTTGAACTAATTGAGTATCTAACCTATGGAATCTTCCTTTAATGACACTTAAGATAGCAATTAAAAGGTACATATGCTATTAGTCTAATGTAAGTCTAAATAGAAAGTGGGTTATACTTTGCAGCGAAGTTGATTAAGTATAGAAAAGTCAAATTGACAAATCCTTGTGGTTAGTCATCTAAGTTTGAAGCTACTTCTTATAGTTACTATGTAATGACAAAGTGCTAAAAATGTCGAAAGTGAAGTCCAAGTGTACAACAAAATTCAAATTAAATCAGAATATCCCAAAATATTTAAATTAAATAAATAAAAAATTTAACAAAGTTAGCTTTTCGTCCGTAAATGTCAAGTCAATATTTTTTTATTATCAGTGGACCTCAAATTAATTTTTTTATATTAACCAAAAGTAGAATCCAATATTACATATTAGTTTTATAAATATCTGAAAAACAATAAAATTCATTTTTTAGTTAAAAATTTAAAAAAAATCACGTCAACATTTAGTTGATAAGAAACTAACCCATTAGAGTTTTCATTTATTCAGGTTTTATTTTAAAAATATTAAAGTTTAATTTGAACATTTCAAAATATTATACTATAGTTTATATTGTATTATAAATGTTAAGATTTAAAATACAATTTTAGCTAAAAATTGATTCAAAATCCTTAATTTAGAATCACAAACGAATATCATCACAAGTTTGCTATGTCATAGTTCTCATGTTAATTATGGCATTTAAGTATAAGTATCTAAGTATTAATTTTTATCATAAACATTTTTAATTAATTAAGAATTAAGAATTAATGCTATATATTTCTAAACTTCTCAAGACTCTACATCTTAACATGTTTTAATTATAAGTATCAAGAGTCAAAAGTTAAAATGGTTTTGGAACTAATTATGGGATTAATAATTGATAATGTTCAAATGTTATTATTATTAAATAAAATTAGTTTAAATTATATATTTTATAATTTATAATATTAGTAAATAGGACGTATAGTGTTTTCAGAATTGCTTTGCTGGTACACTCAGAACTCATGTCCTAACTGATCGACGAACCCCACTGAATAGGGTTTTGCCAATCAAAAATGAACTAAGGATAGGTCTTCACTTCACATCCACTTGTTCATCATGTTTCGCTACCCTATTAAGCCTATTCATTCGTAGGACCGAGACAACACCTGCAACAAAAGTAGAAATCTCCAGGTGATTTTTCAGAGTCTTCAGAGAAAAAGCTGTGACCCTAAAGCTTGAAAGGTCAGAAGAGAGAGTATAACAAAGGTAAATTAGGTTTGGGTGAATTATTGTCAAAATACCTATATTCAGTCACAAAAACGAACCTGTGTTCACCCTTTTTCCTGAAAGCCCAGATTTTTAAAACTCACTATATATCTAGCTACCAGGACTCTGAACCACTCAATCCTCATGACCATTCAATCATGGATAAAATACATTCCTGCTATGGCCTTCCCTTTTGTGTCCAATGTCGTCTCGTGACTCTACTGTCTGGTAGCATCTAAATTCATTCCTGAACACTTTAAGGTATTAAGTGACTTGTCAACGATCAACAGAGGGGAAATTTAAACGATGCAGAGAGGAAAGTTCTGAGTAAAAAGATGACAATTTTTTTTTTAATTGATGAAGGCTTGACATATATACTAGCAAAACAGGATGTAGTAGAACAAGAGACCCATGATTTGTGGTTATCAACCTGTTCATACCCATCTTAATAAGCTCATTATTAATGTCAAACAACTAGTTTATTGTTCTCAGTCAAATCTAATCATGGTTTCTCCCTTACAAGATCTCACGACTATCTCTGAATTCTCTCACACGAATATGCTCTCTTTCTCTCTACTCATGATCTCTCGGTAGCTCCACTGAATTAAACTACAAGGATGGAATCGTCAAGAACTAAAATGGAGTGCACATATGGTATTGTTAGAAACTGATCAACCACGAACAAGTCCTTGTGATAGAGCCATTAGCAGGATCGCTGCTTCCTTCTCATCTTGAGGGAAAACTCCATGAAAAGCTGAATTTTTGCTGAAGATGATCGATAAGTCCTCAAAACAAAGCTTCTTGGAACCTCCACTTTGTGCGGTGAATTTGCACCTTTTCTTCAATGGAAGGTGACTGTTGTTAGTTTTCTTCTCCTTGTGTTGCACCTTAGTTTTCGCGGTTGATTGTTTAGAGGTAAAAACAGTGCCATTAGCTCCGGCGGCCGCCATGGCCCGTCTAGCCTTCCTCTGCCGAATCCCACAGGCGTTGCATAGAGACTGCATGCACCACAAGTAACACAAAATTAATAACCATATGGAAACAAAACTATAATTCGATCCGTAGATAAGGATCAATACCTGAAGGAAAAAAGAAAAAAAGTAACCAGAGCGTACCTTGGGACCTCTAGGACCACTCCTCCAAAGAGGGGTCTTAGTGGTGTTACAGTCAGAACAAACCCTAACTGCGTTTTCTCTGTTGTTGGAGGTATTGTTGCTGCTATTATTGTCAGCGTTTGAGGGAAGTGATCTTTCCTTATTATCTCCGAATTTTCTTATAGTGGTTTCTGATGTGTTCGGGATAGTCTGATCCGGGCTCATCATCTTCTTCATCAACCTCATCTTTGAAGACATCCACTTAATCGACGAACTAGTGTCACTGTGGTTCTCTTCGTTATATTCTTTCTTCGAAAGAGAGAATTTGAGAACATTTCCATTCTCTTCATTCTTCAATGTTGCATGATCAAGCGATCCGCCATGTGACAGACGTTTATCGTTAGCCTACAAGACCAAGGAAGAAAAACGGCGATTGGATCATAAATGAAAAAAGTACTCCAAACTCGTTACAAAGAAAAAGACAGATCATCAGAAAACAGCCAAGTAGCACATGATCAGGTTGTTCTGAAACCCAAATCATGATCATACACTTAAAGAACAAACTAAAACAAAAAGTAAGAGACACAACGGCTACCTCTTCTTCAAGTTTCAACGACCCTGATTCCCTTTCAAAGTACCCTCCTCCTTCTCCATGTTGGTAAATGAAATTAGGATATAAAAGCAGTGAAGAAGAAGAAGAGGTTGCTTCTGTAACATGTTGAGGACTGAAATGCTCTTGGGGTTGATCTTCGTTAAGGTCTATCGGGAAAGGAGAAAAGGATGAGTAGTAACTGGGAGTCATGGAAGAGATCAAAGCCAGCGGAGGAGCACTGTTCTTGACAAGACAAGAAGGTTGGAGGAGACTGAAAGAGAAAAAAATTGAAGACAAAGTGAAAGGCGGGGCTGTGGATCGTATGTTAAAAATTCATATAGAGGAAGCAGAGGGAGAGGCTTAGAACAATCATTTAATACACATAACATGTAATGATATAAGATGAGTTCACGTGTCTTGATGATACCCTCCGATGAGTCGAACAAAACAATATAAGTAGAGACAAAAGAAACCGAAAGAGTGTGGGATTGCTGCCTCATATGACGAAAACCCTATCTGCTGAAAACTTCACCTCTCTTAAGTCTTAGCCCTACTTACTGTAAAGGTAAAATACATAAGATCTTTTGTTATAATTTTTGAAAATTTAAAAATGTTGTTTATTTACTCTTTTTAGAGTTATTTTTATCACTGCATTATTTCCCATAAGAAAATTTAATAAAAAATAGCAAAATAATATTGTATTGCTTTAATAAATATCTTTCCCAGAAGAAATCTTACAAAAATCACATATCTTTAAAATTTTCTAAACATCTATTTCCAATTTTTAAAATTTATAAAAATTTTCCATTTCTATATTTAAAAAATAACGATAAAACACACATAATATAAATATTAGACATAAATTAATTAAATGTTCACTAATATAATAATTTAAATTTTCAAAAAAACTAATATAATAATTTAACTCAACTTTTAAATCTGAATTAAATAAATTAAATTCTACTTAAATTAAGAATATACTAAATTATTAGTTTGACCGGATATAATTAGTTGGGTTAGAATTTGAAAGGTAAGTTGTATCTTTATATATAAATAGCATGTGATTAATTTACATCTAATATTCATAGTGCCAGTGTTTTATCATCAACTTTTTGACAAAATCTAAGAGAAGAGGTTTTTCTAAAAACTTGAGGGTATGTTTAGTTAGACATAAGGTTTTTAATAGAATGGAATAAAATGTAATGATTTATAATGGAATGAAATGTAAATGGATGCAATATTATAAAATTGTTATTTGAGAATGATGGAAAGGTTCATAATATAATATATTGAAAAATTATTTATCATTTTACATTTCATCTCAAACCTTTCAAATTAAAATTTTCTCATGTTTATTGTTTAAGATAGAATGAGGTGTAATATGAAATTTTCCTCTTTCATTTCATCCCATTATAAACCCTACTCTTAAACGGTAGAATGATATTATATTTTATTCCATTCTATTAATAAATCCCCTACCATACATAACCCAAAAGTTATAAATTTTTTTTACCAGTGATATAAAATATAATTTTATAAGGCAAATAATTTATAAAAAAGGAAATTCAAATAATTAGAAGATGCATGGAATATTTAGAATGCACATTTTCGGGTAGCCAGATGGTACATGAGGCAGTGGTAGCAATTGGTACTGATATCCTACCACTGAAATCGAGTTTTAAGTATCTAGGATCCATCATTCAGAGCGATGATAATATCGATAACGATATAGTATATCGTATTAGATCTGGGTTGATCAAATGATGGAGTGCGTCAGGTGTTTTCTATGATAAAAAGGTGCATATAAGACTCAAAGGAAAGTTTTATAGAATGGTGATTCGGCCAGCCATGTTATATGGTACAGAGTGCTGGCCTACTAAGCATAGACATACGCAACAGTTGTTGGTAATAGAAATGTGAATGCTTAGGTAGATGTGTGACATTATCAAAAGAGATAGAGTGCGGAATAAGGCAGTGAGAGTCAGGTTACAGGTGACTAGTATAAATGATAAGTTAAGAGAGAAAAGGTTTAGGTGGTTTGGGCATGCCAACAAGATGCCCTGTGATGCTCCGGTTCACCGCGGCAAGAGAATAAACCTTAATAACTACAAGAGGAGAAAAGAGAGGCCTTATAAGAACTGGAAGGAGGTGATCAAGAGAGATATGTCAGAGTTGGCCCTCACCGCCGTAGTGACTAGAATTAGAAAAGTCTGGCGTGATAAAATAAGGGTGTATGACATACCATAGAGCTCTCTTTTTTTTGGTGTAGAGGGAGATTCTTACGATGGTATGTATAAAACCGTAGGATTACCGCATTCTCATGACAATGATCAGGGAAGACGCACCGCACAACTAGCAATGAGAAAAGCTAGTCTTTATGAGTTGAAAGGTAATAGCAAATTATGGTCACTATCAGGTATATATATGGATTTACTACCAGTTTTTAGGTATTTATTATTTGTAACCTACATTTCTATTATCATGTCAGCTATGTATGTGGGCCTACCGGAAACAGCCTAGGTATTTATTCTTTGTAACCTACATCTCTATTATCATGTCACCTATATATGTGGGTCTACTGGAAACAACTTCTTTACAATGTAGAGATAAGGCTGCGTACTATCAGACTTCTCTAAACCCTGCATCATTGCGAGACTTCGGAGTATGATGATGATGACGACCGTATATAATAGCGCAACCTCTGGCAACAACAAAAGCCCACAAAACGAGAATGAACCTTCTCAACTCTCAACCAGGCTTTTATACATAAGAAGATGAAGATCAGAAGGCTTTGAAGAGCAGTTCGTTAGTATTTGTGAAGAACAATAGTGCAGCCAAAGTATGATCGATCATGAATGTATAGTTGGTTACAATGGGCCAATTCTCTTTCTCTTTCCCGTTGCAGAAAAAGGATCCAAATCTGATCAGTAAATCCGTTTCAGTTGTCTTCACCTATGCATGGCAAGCCATCCTGTCAAAATTATCTCGGTGGGGGCTAACATGACCCTCCCTAGTCCTGGAGCCTTACCTGTTTTCTCAGGATCCCGGCAAAACAGATAAAGACTAAAAGAAAGCTGCATGTAATATACCAGAAAATGAAGCTAAACCCATGTCAAAAGAAAGAGAGAAAGATGGCAAGAATAAGTTGAAATTTGCAACACTTTCCTTTCATGGAAAAGTTGGGAAGCGTCTTGTTCATCGTGTGATGACAGTAAATTCCAGTTGATGAGCACCGTACAACTTTTAACTTACCCTGATTTTTCATGTAATGAACGACCCTTTTGGGGCCGATAAACGAAGCAAGTGGCCATGGAAGGAATATTTTTAGGGAAGCAGAGACTAGTCCTAATCAGGAAAATGTGAAATGCAATTGCATGGCGAACATATCCCCACCGTGGTAATAGGCATAATGCATTCAATGCTTGTGCAGACAAAGATCAGTGTACAGTCCCGCCACAACGAATTGATCGTTGATGAAGCACGATTATTAGTGATAGTTATCATCAATTTGTTGGTTGGTGCCAAGATTACCATTCTTCCTATAGTTTCACCCATGAAAAGTATCAAATTCAAGTTACAAACTAAAGAGTTTCAAGTGTAATCAAAATTTTCACAATTTCTTTTAAACTTGGAATACATTGAAAGAACTTTATCTCAATTCAATTTTAATAAAACGATGTTAAAACATGTATTGCTTACTAGCTCTTCCTTGTTAAGTGACCGTTATATATTTATTAATATACCTCCTCAAATGAAAGCTCTTTGATCTTAAAACTTACATATGTTTACTCTACCTTGTGCTGAATAATAGATAAGTGGTAGGATTTGAACTCAATATCACTTAGTCAAAAAGAGTATGATATCATGTTAAGTGATCGTTTCACTATAATAATTTAAACTATTATATTAGGCCAATTTAATTAGTTTTATATATTCACTAACATTCCTTACTAATTAAGAGTCCTTGGTCAGGACCACTAAGATTTAGAAACTTACTTTTATTGCAGAACATTGTGTTTTTCTTATTGTGTTTCCATAGGTACGTTGTAATCAATTTTATTCTAATGTTTATTGTGGCTGTGCTTTTGGAATGAAGTTTGTTTCCTATTCTGTAAAGAAAAGGACTTTTCAAATATGATCCGTTTGAACAGAATATTGGAAACACTAATCACTCAAACTTATCTTCAGTGCCTACGTACAACTCACAAAACCTATCTATATGCTCTGATCCAAAGTTCTGATTGGCTATCGACGAAGGCGCATTTGTACCTGTACGTGGGACAAAAATGTCCAAGTGGAGCTCCAGACAAAAAGAAGCAAATAATTACTAATTAACCATTTGTGCACAGTCTCTTGTATCTGAAGCAGACACGACGAGGAGGAGAGGAAGGAAGCATTTAATGCTTCTTTTGTCTACATTATCACCACAAGATCATATTATCCATGCAATTTTGACAGAGAGAATTAAAGAATAAACCAAAAATAAAAAGGGGCAAAGCTGGCAAAGCCTTCTTTCTTTCTTTGTTTTCCTTTTCTTTTTCTGCGATCACGAGGTGAGCTACGTATGCGGCTTGCCAATCACTCCTGTAAGCGTTGAAGGGTAGAGACAAGGACAGAGACGTGACGAAAAATTATCGCATAAGTTGTCAGTAACGTAGGATGTGTCCAAACACATGTAGTTTTCACTGGAGCTTGCAAATCCTGAAGGGACCTTGGTCTCTAGGCTACAAGACATGAATGTCCTCAATGCCAAAAGGTCCCAGTATCTTCTCTCTCTTTTCCTCGTCTCTCCAGATCAGTTATGGTGGCTGAAAATCTTTATGGGCAAGGCAAGGGCCGGGTGTAAAGGTCTTATGATAGCTGTGCATGGGCAAGGAAAACCAGAAACAAATTAGTCGCCATCAACTTGTCAATCATCTCATGGGATCAGGATTACTCTTAAACATCATCATTAAGATAAATCTTTGTTTATGTTAATCCACGCAAAAAAAATTGTAAAAACAAAATCGAGATTTTTTTTTAGATTCGAAAAAATCTGTAGGCGGACTCAGCGGGTACATCTCTCCGAAGGTTCAACTGACGCACTACCCCACAGGTAGATCAAGCTAGCATACCTCATCATCGAGGCTCAACTAGCGCTCCATCTAAGGTTAAAACCCTAGTTGCCCTAAGTTCTTTCAAAATAAGCTAGCATAGAATGGAACCTGGGACCTGATCGAAGTCAAGCCCGCTCTCAACCATCTAGCCATGCCCCTTGAGGGCTAAATTGAGATGATTACTCATGATTTTAATTTAGCATAATTTTGATTAAAATAATTATTAAAAAATTTAACCAATTAGGTAAATATAACCATTAAAAAATTGAACCGAAAAATTAAACCATCTAATTTTTTGATTCAATTTTTTACTTTTCGGTTTGATTTACTTTAATAATTTTTGTTGTTAAAAATCAATAAAATTGTTAATTAATTAGTCAAATTTTTAAAATTAATAAATTCTTATAATTAATTAAATTTCAAATTATTTTATTGGTAATGACAATCTCTTTAAAATTATATTTCAAAATTTTTAATTTTATTTAATTTTTAGTCAATTTTACGATGATCTAATAACATTGAACATTTTCATTGGTTTAAATTCTAATTCAATTTTTAAAACATCCATAAAAAGATGAATTTTTATTTAGTAAATGAACTTCAATTTCATTCTTACTTTTGAGTTTTGACGGTAAAATTGTAATATGGTACTGCGACAGCCTTTATCAAATTGATTTTGGTTGGGATCGTGGGACCTGTCAAGGCCAAATTCACAGAAACACAATCTCCTTTGTTAGTATTTGAGCTCCCAATTCAGGCCCACTTGATCCTCACGTTGGGACCAGTTTGTTTTATTTATTTCTTTCCTTTTCAAATAGTTAAAAACTATTTAATTTCACGTGGTTTTAAATTTTAAATTTTTATTTTTCATTTTAGTTTTAGTTTTAGTTTTAGTTTTATCAAATTAAAATTTTTAATTTTTAATTTTTAATTTTTAATTTATATTTTAAATAAAAATAAATTTTTATTTAATTGTTAATGTATAATATTTAAATAGTGAGACTATAATGAGAGGAGAAACGGGGCATAAGAATAAGAAAGATGGACATGTAATAAGGTCACGATCAGGCTAGGCCTAAGAACCAATAAAGCCCCAACATGTTAGTACGTGACCTCTTAGGCCTAATGACCCGACAAATCCTTGGTAGGCCTAGCCCCACCAAATTGTATCTCAAGCATGTTTTAATTTAGTTCAATGATTTTAGTAAGATAAAAACAGTCCATCCTCCATCTCCTAAATAAAGATGTTAATAAAACATGTGTGATAAAAATATATATAATTTATCCGTCGAGGCAATAAAATTATCAACGAGTAAGTCTTATAGGACAGGTGAGTTAATAAGGAACTCTTTTAATTTAAGTAAAGTTGTGAATTCAAATTTATTCTCGTGTATGCAATCATTTAAAATTTGGAATTAGAACTTTAACTTCTATAAAAAACTTACCCAACTTGATCAAAAATTAATATAAGTACGAATAACTTAAAAACGTCTTCTCACACCTACCATCTTTCCTAAACACCTTGGGAAAAAAATTATCAACAAGTAGCTGCCGTGGGACGAAAAGGTTTCATATCTCGATTACAACACACTCGTGTCACAACCCCATTCCCGTGACAGTTTATCCATCACATGCCATATGGGACAATTATGTTACTATTCAGTTATAATTTTATATTTTAAAATAATTTGATTTATATCATTTTATTTAGGGATGACCAATTTTAAGTGTTCAATATGTTATGATTTTTAATTTAGTATCTAAACTTTTAAAATTTTCAATTAAATAACTAAATTTTCAAAACATTAACAATTCAGTTCAAATCAATAATTTCTTTGTTAATTTAATTAACGAAATCTTTTATATTCATAATCCGTAAACATCCACCTAAAAATTATAATAGTCATAATTAGACTTAGAGCTTTTTTCACACTTACATATTATAAACAACAAATATTATGATCAGGACTAACATTTTGATTTGAATTGTTAAAGTTTTAAAGAATTAATCACTTAGTTGCAAATTTAAAACTTTGACACTAAATTGAAAACAAAATTTAAAAGAAAATTATGTTTAAATTTGAATTATTCACCAAAATTTTAAATTTTTGTTATAAAGATAACACA
>JAOTIZ010000008.1:2734343-2759135 GCA_027123425.1 Erythroxylum panamense | reverse complement strand
ACATTCTAGCATTTCATTCTCCATAACCACACCCACACCAACACACTTTAAACTGGAAATGGAGGCAAACCAAAGATAACAAAAATGGAAATAAAAACCCAAAAACCCTAGAAATGAGAACCCATACCTGTCAGAGAGAGAAGGCCAAACAAGATTATGATTAGCGAGCCAGCCATAGAGAACAGGAACAAGAGCTTTCCACTGAGACTACTTGTCGTTGACAGAATGTTGCTGTGACCTCTTTCCCTCCTTCATCTTGCCAGCACTCTATTGTTGCTGTTGTTCCTTTTCGTCCTTGGGCTTAGGTTTGCGACCTCTCTTCTTCGGAACTTGACCCTCCATTGTCGAAACTTATAGTGTAGAGAGCGTAGGAGAATAACAAGGATAAAGACTATTACCCTAAAACCCTGGTCTGACCATGAATGGACCTACCAAGAGAGTGTAGAAGTGAGACATAAAACTGTGCTCGTCAATGGTGAGTGAGGAAGAAGCCAATCGCGGTGAAAGTAACGAGGGTACGGCTGTGGTCTTTTGGTAATTTAATCCTCCTCTGATGTCTTTTTTATTTATTTCACTCAATTAAATTTTCATAATAAACAACAGTTTATATACACAGTTTCAATGGATATTTAATAATTATATTAAATGTCTAAATTGCTTCACGTTCTTAATCCCTCATATTTTAAGATAATTAGTAGAGGGTGAATTACGACCTAAAATTAGGCTGAAAGGCGTAATTGATGAACAACGGGTGAATATTTTTGTAGTATCTTTTATTAGTCTCGAAGAATGCAGGAGGCTACGTTTATCGAAAGAAGATTATTGATTTAAGGACACACGATATCCCTGTTTTTTTAGAGTAAGAAGGGTAAAAAAAATGCCTTGAGCCAACCCATGTCATACTTTCAAGAAAATCTTGAACGACTTTCAACAAAAGGGTATTTAAGGTATTTTAGTTTTATTTTTATTTTTGTATTGTAATTTTTAATTGTACTTTTTTATTTTTAAATAAAAACAAAAATCTGTTTAACTATTAATATTAATATAGTAGTATTTTTATTATTGACAATAATTACATATTATATAAAACTTAAAAATAAATTATTTTTAATTTGTTTTAAATAATTAAATAATATATTTAATTAAACCAAATTATGAAAAAACAAAAAACGCCTTTTGTAGTAAAAAATGTGAAGAAACTAAAACTAAAAATTCAAATAAACATATTTTTTTTACTAAAGTTGAAAACAAAAATAAAAAACATAAACATAAACAAACATTATAATTTCCCTTTTAGCCATATATAACACTAATAATAAATTGATTGAAATCTAATTAGAATAAATCATTTAGGAGAAAATACATTTTTTAATATAAATTAATTTCCAATTATATAAAATTAATGATATTAAGCGACCTTAAATTTATTAACAAATATAAATTTAAGATTTGTTAAATTTTTAATTATATATAATTAGAAAAAAAATTTAATCAAATTTAAACTAAAATTAAATTAATTTATTAAATGATCAAATTTTTAATTAGATTAGTTACCGAACTCTTTGAATTTTTTTAAAAACCTTCGTTCCTAAACCTTAAACTCATCAAAAAGCTAAATTTTCTAAATTAAAGCCCGAACCTTATCCAATCAACTCAAACTACCCAAATCCGAGCTCAAACTGTAAACAAAGTAGAGTCATGCAAGTCGCAATCAATGTTTGAAAGTAAATCCCTATAATTCATTACTATCCTATCCTCTTTAAATACCCTCTTCAAGTACGGAATTTTCTGAGCATATAAGTATCCTCTTTAAATACCCTCTTCAGGTACGGAATTTTCTGAGCATATAAGTATCGTGAGTTACTCCAACAAAATTAAAAGGTACAAGTACAACAAGTGTATTATGAAAAGAATCAGTGTGCAAATAACCTAGTTATTCTCGCAATTCGAGTTAGCCCAAGCATACATTACCTTCAAGAGCCACCGATATCAGTAGTTAAACTCCTCTATTCGAACAAGCAAGGAGCTTTGTATTACAAAGCAATGCACTAATTAGATTCTTATTCAGGATTTGAGTTTTTCTTTGTAAAAAAAAAAAATGTTTGTGCCATACCATCTCCACGAGCTTTCAGATATTAGTTGCCAATTAACTGGATTTTTTTTTCAGACTTAATTTTGAACTCAATACTAATTTGTGACCTTTAAACAAAGACAAAGAAACTGTGACCTTTTAGGTGTTTACGATGAAGGAGAAAGCTGATTTTTGTATTCTCAAGGCTCACGCTGTCCAAATTTTCAAATAAAACGTGTTCTTAAATTTTTATAAATTAAAAAGTAAATTTAATCAAATCCAAGTCCATCGAACTTGAACTCAAGCCTAGAGCCTCTGGCCTAATCGGGTTTCATGCCGGGCCTGAACCCAAAAGCAGAATCTACTTCAGCCTAGCCGGCCCAATCGATTGCCATACATACTCCAGATAACGTCTAAACATGTACACCATGAAGGATGCAATCCTCCCAACATCTTAAACTTGCAAAGTTCTCACAAAATCATCCCCATTCTTACTAAGGAAAAGGGGCAACTGGGAATCTTAATTCTATCGCCTAAAATATGAAATACTTAACAATTGAGAGGAGGTACTTGTGACGCTAAAAGGATTATCAGAAGTAAACATTACAGTCACCAACTCAGATCCATTTAACTAAACAATGAAGAACATAACACAATTGAAAGGAAATATTCCTTTTTAGCAAAATTTTAGCTGGTTTAATATCACGATCTTAAACATAGACACCGGAAGCAAGCAGCAAAAACAAAGAGCCAAAACCCTGCACAAAGAGTATAGATTAGCAAATGAATCAGAACAACAAATCAAATACACAAACATACAAGAAAATATACCAGAAAGAATGACGCCAAAGCTCCAGTAGTAAGCTCTTTGGCGAGGCTTCTAGTTCTCCGGGAAGAAGTTGCCTCATAGCTGCAAAACATGACAACGGAATTATTTGCATGGTGCACTATATGCAGGAAAACAAAACGATGTCAAATTACTGCACATAAGGATCTTATTTCGCTGTCGAGTGCTTAATAATAAACAGGTATTAATATTACTGTTAATTTTATTCAAAACTTCATGGTCAGACATTTCTTTCATATTTACACCAGAATCAACCTTCAGCATTCCATACTGACACGTGCTTGGAAAACATCAAACAACTAAAAGATCTTAATGATTCAAACTACTACTTCAATGACCAGAGTAACTTCACCACATTTAAATCGCTCTAAAAACTTCATCGAATTATATTAAGGGAAATTCTTTTAAAAACTTACGTAACTCCATACCCCAAATCAGACTAATCAGTATATTTATTTAATGAAGTATTTGTATCGAGTTTTGCACATCGGGAAATCAATAAAAGAGATAAAGGATCTTGAGCACACAGGAAACTAGAAGGCAACTACTCCATCACATCCTATGAAACCTCGGAAACACTATCCACAATTAACAGAGGATAGACAGACAAAGAAAAGGAGCTTTTTATAAACCTAAAGGTCACTATGTACCTCAATTATTTTACTCAAGGACAAGCAAACTTCTACACGGAAAAGGCCCAACTCCAGTTTGAAACTTATAAAGAGAACCATGATGAGAAGACAAAAATCAACCAAACTGTTCCCAAAATATCAAATGAGCTTAACAGCAGACCGCATAGGGCAGTCCAAAGAGCACACTGAAAAGGCCATAATGCAGTGCAAAGGTTCCAACCCTAAACAACAGGATACTGCTAGTTGCACAACAGTTAATTACTATGAGCTGAAATTTCACGATTATTGTAGTTAAATACCAGATTGATTTTATATAATTACTGGATATGCCGAGATAATTCGTGGATGTTAATCAAACTGTGCAGAATTGTACTACCTTCTCTTCTTTTTAATTACTTTCATCAAGAAAGAGAACGGATATTTTAGAAAATAGATGTCTAGCAATTCAAAGTTCCAAACTTTTCACACGGATTCCACGGAAAGCAGCTAGAATGCACATTAAAATTGCAGGTTTAAAATATGAGCCTCATAGCAAGAAAGAATCAGACGTTATTGACTAATCGAATCAAATCCGATACATTCACTAAGCCACAACTCCACGGATCTACCAACATTAAAACTGGAAATTCAATCATGTCGCAATACTCATAGAAAGAAACGAACAGTTTCAAAGATCAGATCGAGAGGTTACATGAAGAAAGAAGCAGTGATCACAAGGCCGACAGCTAGCATGACGACTGATAAGGTAGGGTACCATGACTCTGGGACGGGACTGGTGATCGGTTTGGGTGCCTTCAAAATTACCGAAATAAAAATAAATTAAGCTCATCGCACAAACCCTAGAAATGCGATCCAAAGGAGAATTAACAAATACCATATCGCTGGTGGCGGTGGCTGTGGTGGCGTATAGGGAGATCTTCCGGCTTCGATCGAGTGAACTACGCGCCGTAAACTGCTATATGACTCGGTAGTCTTCTCCTCGGCAATGTTAACGTGTACTAGAGACTTCATGGACTGTCCTATTTGGAAAAGTCCTAGCCCTTGGGCCTTAATTAAACCCATCACCTATAAGCCCATATTTGAATCACTTATATTATTATAATATTTATAATATAATACAAATTGAATCGTAACCTTTTTTAAATCTTACTCTTATCAATCTAAAATATTTCAGGTTCAAGGTATGAATTGATTACTTAATTTTAAATTAATAATTTATCAAATAATAAATTTAAAGCATGCAATTTATAAATTACTTTTATGTACTACACATTTAAAAATAAGAATAAAGGAAAAATATTTAATGCTTTCAAAATAACATTATAGCATAAGAAAATCTAAATTAAATTTCTATCATTTTCAAATAATTAAGTCGATAATTTTTTTTAAAACAACTTTTTTATTAGTTAAAGGTAAAATTACGTACCACCAGATCTCTTTAAACTAGCGAGGGGATTAGTCACTGGGTCCGCCGGTGGATACCCTAGTCAGAGACCGAAAAAATAAATAAATATTATTTTATTAAAATTAAAGTATTAAAATTATATCAAAAATATATGTTGAAACTGAATCTTAACTCCGATCAAAGACCACCTTGATTGCCTTAAATTTCATGTTTCAGAAAAAGATTTTTTTTTTCTTTTTCCATTTTCTATTGAAATGATCCAGAGCTGTAAAGTATGGCACAAAAGCGGAATCAGATCACCTATTTTCATTATCACGTGTCTACTTTGCTTCAAGAAAATTCATCTATTTAATAAATAGGACTCGCAAAAATTTGAGGGATGGGATGACTCGGAACAGGGTTGTGGGGATCCGTTGCTGCACATAAGCAGTTTATGATCTGAAACAAAAATTCTGTACGTTCAAGCAACATGTGCCATTGCCTCCTACAAGCTTCCGGGCTATTGTTGCAACTGCCCTACATTGGAAGCACGAAAACCTCTGAAATTTAATACTGAGAATAGAGCATATTGAACTTATATCCTTCCAGGTTATGAACTTTCTCCTCGACCAGACCTGTGACTTTCTTGCATTTCTTGTCAGTTTCTTCACCATTACAAGCCCTGTTGTGGATCAGTGTTGTTTGGTGGAGGACTAGATGCATTATTTCTCACAATTATGAAATTCAGAAACTGGAAGCTGTTAATGTTAATGTGAACCTGGTGACCATATTCTGAAAACAATCCCATGTTCGCTCACACTTTCCCCCCTTAATCTCTTCAGTCTCTGCCAAAACCATCTGCTCCTTCCTGTTACCAATGGACCAGAACTAGAGTATCTCCTAAATGAAGATCCCTGCCTGTTATACCTCGCAGATGAACCAAACAAATTTGACATTGACAATGCCCTCTCTATATCTGGCTCCGAATCGTAGTTAGCTGCTGTGATTGCCCGGTTTTGAAAAGGATCTAGCAGCTGTCTTGAGTCACCACTGTCCTCAGCATCCATATCAATGGATAAATCCTGGCTGGAACTCCTAGAACCAGCTTCTTTTGCCTCATCACACTCGTTGCATATTAATTTTAAAGCCTGAACAACCTCACCCATGAAAGGACGGTGTGATGCTTCTGTTTGCACACACATTGAAGCAATAGCTGCAACTTTGGCCACGCTGTCTAAAGGAATATGGGGTCGTAGAGATGGATCCATAATCGTTTCCAATCCTTCTTTATTTGTGAGAAGTGGACGTGCCCAAACAACTAGATTCTCTTGACCTGGTGGCTGCGTCATGTCCACTGGTTTTCTTCCAGTTAGGATCTCAAGAAGCACTACACCATAACTGTATACGTCACTCTTCACTAGAAGATGACCAGTCATTGCATACTCTGGAGCTACATAGCTGGTAAAAACGATAGACAAGAATTATTAGTATAAAATCCAGGAGGAAGTTATATGTAATTGACAGCCGGCTAGAGATTAATATTATCCCCCCCAAAAAAATCCTTGCTACCTTTAATCAGAATAAAACATATTATCACTGGAAAGTTGGTGTTAACAGCCTTGTTTAATTGTATCTCAAAGTTACCACACCAATTTCAACAACTTCCTGGAATTGCCAACATTTATTTGAAGTTGCCTTCAATGATCCAAAGACAGTGGCATCCTACTGAGGAGATTACCTTTCAGCTCAAGATGCGAACAAAACATTCTGAAATGTATCTGTAAATAACCCCTGATTCATGTACATATTATAATATCATTTTTTAATGTCATACAAGTTTATACAGAGGGACAAGTATTCTCACCCAAAAGTTCCCATGACACATGTTGATATGTGTCTGTTTTCCTCATCCATGGCAGTTCGGGCCAATCCAAAGTCAGAAACTTTTGGTGTGAAATCATGTTCCAACAAGATATTGCTGGACTTAAAGTCCCTGTGTATGACTGGAGGGTTTGAATCCTCATGCAGATAAGCTAGACCTCGAGCTGCACCGAGCGCTATTTTGATGCGGGCATTCCAACCTAGTGGAGCAGATTCCTTATCAAACCCTGATGAGAAGAAATGGATTAGTATGATCATTTTGCAAAAAAAAAAAAAAAAGAATTGATAGGAAATTCCAAGAAAATAGAGTAGAGATTTTCTCTGGTCTAAAGAGCAGAAGTAGTACCATGTAAATGAGATTCCACACTTCCATTTGGTATGAGCTCGTAAACCAAACAGTGGGCATGCACCTCTGTACATATTCCTATCAACTTGACCAGGTTCCTATGATGAAGGCGGCTAAGCATTTCAACTTCAGCCAGGAATTCTCGGCTACCTTGTTGATCGTCTCTCTTTAGTACTTTGACTGCTACTTTCGTTCCATCCTCAAGAATACCACTATAAACACGGCCAAAGCCTCCTTCCCCCAGTATTCTTGAAGCATCAAAATCATTAGTAGCTCTTTTAATTTCACCTATGCTGAAAGTCTTTGCAGATCCTGTGTAAGGAGTAATACTAGATCCAAATGACAATGAAGCCGAAATAGGACCACTTCCATTCCTTGATCCAGTAGTACCTATTCATTGCAGATATCCAAGAGTTTTAAAGGTATGATTGTTAAATAAGGACAATATACGTACAAGGTTAGGCTAAAAACATATTGAAAGTGAAGGCATGCAAGCATGTCCAACTGCTTGTCGACATATTCAAACAACGGAAACAGCTAAAAAGGAAATTTAATCGAAGTGCCTCACTATGAGAATGATGCTTCCCTAATGCTTGGCTAAGTCTTGCATACCAATAAAATAAGGACTATTTAAAGCAGAATGAACTGAACGAGGCTGATGCATCTTGTGTGATTGAACGTATGCATCACACAAGCAATTCACTCTCTTGAACTACTACACAAGAACAAACATGCCACATATGCACCAAGCTTTATATATTATAATTCCATGAATCACCTGATGGCTTTGCTACAGCAAGTGACGAAGTCTTTACAATTGTTGCTGGATGATTTCTGCGTTCTTTATGTCTAAATAACAAAATCCAAGCTACAGCAGAGCATAGTACTAGTGCTACAAAACCTGACAGCACAATAACAGCAATGATGCGGCCACCAAGCCCATTTTTATTCTGCCTTATGGTTACATCAGCCCCAAGGGGCTTTATTTTCCTGTCGTCATTATCATATCCAAAATTGGGTCCGTCATCTTCTATGTTAATGCTTCCTGAAGGTGGTGATGCAGGTAGACCTACAAATGCAGAAACCCTGAATGAATATCCAGAAAAAACTATGGAAACATTATGAACCCAAGATACGAGAAGTTCACAAACCTGGATAGTTCACATATAAGACTTCATAGTCCCCGAAAAGGGAAGTTTTAATAACAACTAACTTTTTCCAAAACCTTCTGAAAATAAGAAACGCAGTTGTATCATCAAATCTTTCTCCAGCTGGAACCAAGTCAATGTGGACAATCGTCTTCTCTGGCTGCTGACTGGTAGCATTTGCTGCCATAATATGAACTTGACTTCGTTTCATGAAAACACCAGTAGCAATCTCGTGAGAAAGCTTTGAAACCAATGGGAAAAAAGTGTATAATGCAACACTTAAGCGCAGTCCAACTTGTATGGGCAAGACACAGCCACAAGGAGACCCAGGAGGCGTATTTGTATATGGATCTACACAAACAGTAGTTGAACAATCTACAAAACCAAGTTGGCCAGTGTGACATTTATGAAAACTTTATAAGGAAGACGAGAAATACAAAATGTTTGAGATAACTAAAATCCTCAGATAAACAAAATCAGAACTTTTATAACCTTCATTAGGAGGTGGAGGTGGCAATGATTGGACCGATGACAAGAAGGGTTTTGAACTCCTTGATGATGACACAGAAGGAGAAAGAATGGGCACTTGGAAATGAAACCATAATCATAGTAAATAGGCAAGCAAAGTGTAAAGGTAAAAAATCACCAATTACAACCAGCAAAAAGAAAAGGCAAAGGAAAAATATTAGTGTTCCTTACTCTCAGTCCAGACAGAGGTTGCCAAAGATGGGGAAGGAGCAGGTAAGACAACGGTTGCTGGTTTATGAAAAAGGCCATGAGAAGCTGAAGCTGAAGGACCTGACATGCAGGAAATCCAATATGTTCTTAGATCAGAAGTAAAAAGGTGATTCACTCAAGCATTCATCATTTAGTGTACCTGGACCAGGATCTGGAGAAGCATAATGTGTATGCCTTTTTGTCCGCAAAAATGACGGAGGGATGACAGGACCTGAAAAGTATGACAAGAATACATTTGGGATCAGAAATTTAAGAGCATAATGCATAGCATTTGATTATCTGGATGGGGAATTTCTTCTAGTGTAAAAGAGAAACCTTGTTCATGTGTAGAGGGAGGATATATTGGGGGTGACAAAGCAGAAGTATGGTGGTCGGTCTTGTTTCTTGTGTGATTTTGCTTATGAAAAGTGATAGAAGGTGGAGATGCAGGAGTTTGGTACCCTTTACTTGGAAAATATGACCTAGATGGAACAGCACCACCAGAGTGCTTCATAGCTTTGTGCACTGAAGGAGCAACAACGGTAGAACCTACATAACACTAACATAAAAATTTAATATCTCCAAATTGTCATGCCATTCAGTGCTTTGACTCATATTTGCATTTGAAAAATTACCTTTATCTGGTGAATTCGCAACAGGATCCAAAGGCTTTGGGATCTCGTCTGGCGATGCTGCAACTGGAATCCCATGTTTTTTCCAGTTAATACCTGGGTGAGGAATTAACACATGGGAATCATCAGGGCCTGCAAAGAAGGTTGAAAATCTATTAAGGTCAGTTCAGATTTTCCTTTAACTTCATAAAAACAGTTTCTGCAAGTTGTAATTGAGTCAAATGAGAAAAACCAAAAACTGTATTTCTTAGCAACGTTACTAGCATTCCTTAAATGAGACAATTCAAAGTGTAAAAATGACCATATGCAAAATTAATAATAAGTGGAAATTAATAGCATCCAATATCATTGATTCGGTGAAATTCTTGAGGTTTATCGCCTTTAGTTGGCTGAAAGTTTAGAGGACGCAAAGGTTTAGACAATTCAGGTGGAGGAGCAGCATCTGGAATTCCAGTTCTTTTCCAGTTACTGCTAGGAGAAGGTGTTGATGCATAAGAGACATCAGGACCTGAAGTCTCATAGGGAGCAAAAATAACGCTGATTGGATGGTCAACATCTTTCATGAAACAAGCTTTTCCAGTCAAGCAACTAGGAATATCACCATACACTGCAACAGATCAGTACAAAATGCCTCACAGAAGTATAGATCATGAAATGATCAAATAATGGGAATTTAGTAAGAGATGAAATGCTTCAAAAGCACAAACCACTATGATAGGTAGAGATATTCTCGTTCCACACAAGCCGACTGGAATAAGATATCAATTGACTTTCCAGACAGCATAAATATTCAAAATTGGGATGGAGCTATTACATAACCCTCAGGTTACAAATCAGTTTGGTTAGTGCAGAGCACCTGACAATCAGCAAACTTTTCACATACCACTTGGAGCTGTAGGATTTTATCGAGGGGAATTGAATGCGACATAGGGTGGAAAGAAGCCCTTATAAGCACAAGAAAGATGTAACAAGAGGTCCATAAATTGAAGTTTTTGCTTGGTCCCAACTCATAGGGACAATAACTTCAAGTTTACATAAAATAACTTCAAGTAACATGGAAGGAGATTCTACAGGTATGATTGGAAGCATTGGTGGGGCATTATGTGGTTTTTCCTTTTCCGGTGACCCAACTGGAACTGCTGTTTTGAATTAATAGAATAAGGATTAAAATAAAAAGTAACAACCAGGTCAATGTGAACTTCTAAGTCAAAGAAAAGATAGTTAGCATGCATACCAGGTGGTGCGGATGGCATTCCTGAAGGCACTAATGGGAGGTCCGCAGGTTTGTTTTCTTCCGAATTCCTCGGAGGGGTTGGGACTGAGATCAAATTTTGGAAAAGGAAAAAAAGAAATGGGTGCAATTTAAACTCGAATCTACTCTTATCTAATAAATGTAATAAAGGAAAACACTATTCATATTTCAAATGAATTATAAGGAAGACGTGATTGGAGGAAGACCAAACGGGAATGAAGTATTTATATTCAACTAGTCACTGTTAGAAAAATGGGAAATGCACATAACAGCATCCTCTAAACAATAGATTTTGGGGCATGAACTCCATTGAGTGATCTGTTTCCTTAATTTCTTGCTGAAGATTAAGGTGCACTAGGGAGGATAGCTGCAGAATTTTGTGATAAATTACTAGCAGTTGATTCAATTCCAAACATATGCATACTTGACAAATTTTTTATTTGCGAGAAAATTATGGAAGGTAGCCGCACTAAGCAAGTGAATACCTAGCACTTGTGCAACTGAGGGTTGATTTGAGACTGCATTGTCAGAAAACAAAAATGCATAATCAAGCAACCTGAATAAAAATTACCAATTTACATTAACAGTTCATGGAAGTTACTATTTGGATGGATCTCAGAGATTGGTGCACTGCTTGCCATTGATGCGCTTAGATGGACTGGAGTAGCTATACTTTGCATTGTTGAAGGAACCTCTGAAGAAATTGCTGGAGGTGGAGATACATTATACGCTGAAATAAAATAAAATCTAAGAGCTTTTTATACCAAATTCAAATAAACCAAGCAACTGACTGCACATTATCGAGGCAAAAGATAACAATACACTTGGAGAACCAAGTTCAATAGCTTTCAGTTGTCTAAGATTCAGAGGATAATATAGTCTTATGTCCATGGAACTTAACCTCCTTGGATAATTCCTTAACAAAGCATCCTTCCCTAGAAGAAGCATGAGTTAAGGATCGACAGTGAGAATCCATTTCAGCACAGTACTTGATGAAGGCCTATTTCCAAACAATTCCATACATGTTCAGATAGACAAAAGCATCCAAACTTGATCAAAATTCTATGACTCCTCTACTCCATATCTAAAATTAGCAAGACCCAATAAAGATGAGCTAAATGTAATCAAACTTCTAACCATTAGCAGTTCACAATTGGAATTCCTGAAGTTTAGAATACATCCCAGTTAGACTATCAAGAACCAGATAATTTAATCAACTGAACCATAACTTAAAAGTAAAGCTCATGGTTTTACCTGCAGATTCTTCAGTCGTGCAAATGAAGCCAATGACACAGAGCTTTACCAGCTGAAAAATGGCTTCGACCACCAACCCCATCCCATAAAGCACCAAACCTCGAGAACCTTCAGCACAACGGCCTCAATGACGATGAGGAAATCCCATAGCAATCAAGGAAATAGCTAAGAATGAACTTTTCACTGGAAAGAAGAAGCGATAACAAAAGGAAGGCTGCATTAACAAAGCCTCACAACCAGTGCAAGGAAAGCAAGCTGTGAGAAACCCAAAGTTTGTTTGGTGAAAAGAACCCAGTAATATCTATAATCCGTGAACCTAAAGCTCCAAAGTTGGCAGAGCTCAGAGATTCCTTCGCATGTAGCAACGTTGTCACTGACATGACTTACTATGAAACATTGAAACGCAGTTAAAACCCGCCGACTCCGAGACCAGGAAACAAAAACAAAAACATAAACCAAAGATAAAAATGGAAATAAACCAACATAAGACACCCACCTTTACAATGTAACAGCCACCTTTACGACGCATAACAGCTATGGGTAGTTTAGTGGGGAGACAGATGGAGAGAGGGCATTGTTTTTAGTGACATTTTTTAAAGTTGACTTAGCTTTCAAGGGTGGTGTGTTAATGGGGATGTAATGAAACTTTTTAACGTGGTGGGTAATGGAATTTGTGGGGCTTGTTTAATTGGTTGCTTAGACCCCATTTCTGTTGATCCTTTACCAGATTGAATCACAATGGCTTTTTGAGAGTGAGGCGTTGCTTGTGTCAATGGAAGATCAGATGAACGAACAGCCGACGTCAGTCACTATTGGATTGCTTGGTCACAATATCATGATCGACGTGTGCTTGAGTGGCTGTAATCCTTGACAGACAATAGTTAAATCCTGTGTAACATGGTGAGGTTGACATGTTTACTGTAATTTTTTTTTAATTTACGAGATGTTAGAGGATCTCAATTGTGAGAAAGTTTCTTTAAATTATCCATTTTCAGGTTAATTTCTGCTCGAACCGGATAAATTTTTTGTGAGAGGTAAAATTCTGACCTTAAATTTTAAATCGCAGCATATATGAGGGTGATTCGAACCAACGACCTCACTTAAACCAAGAGAGCTCCATATTAATTCACCTATGTCCTATAGTTTACTGTAACTTATATTAACTACACCATCTTCAAATAGCTTATCAGTTAGCTTAATCCTTCTTCTGTGGCGATAGTTCTCAGCGCACACTTTAGCCATATAACAATTTCTTTTAAGAAATGTTTTTTATTCTTAGAATTTGGATTCTCAAAAACAAAACAATATCTTTGTCTTCACTTCGATTTGGTACTAAACTTTGTTTCTATGTCCTGTCCTTGTAAATTACGTTTCTCTCATTATCATTTTCTTGTGGGCTAGTATGTTGCCATTATTAAAACTCCAAACTCGGGTCCTATCCTTCATGTATGTCTTTGTCTTTATAGACGTCTAGATTTTCAACAGTCTCGAAATAAAATTAATTTTTTAATTTATGTCTACAGAAAAGCCCTTTCCTGCCATTTGTGGTTTAGCTTTAGCATCCTATGTTTCGGCATTTGAAAAAAAAATAAAACTACCACATAATGAAATTATTTGTCTCAACTTTTAGTTTTTGACTCTTTTAATCTTCATATTTTATGAGAATTATAAGATTTTTTTTCATAATCTAATTTGCTGTAAATTTACATATTCCCTAACGAGTTTGCGTTCTTTTACTTCTGCTAAAAGAAAAAATGAAAATCAGAGTTCTTTACTTAGACACGCGCCCGCACTGGCTTGGATCTTCCAAACCCAACTCTCAAGCAACCTTTATCCATAAGATCCTTGTTCAAATAATGAAATGGAAAACGTATTCATTAATTGGACCCATTTACCAGCTTTTGGTGCCCTCACACTTTGCTCTGCTATATGAACAGATCTCACCTGTTTACATATTCCATTCAAAGAGTCGCACGAATTGTACCTACGAATCTGAACTCAAACATAATTTGAAAAATGAATAAGTTAATTCAAACTAGAGCAATTTGAGCATATACCCAAAATGTCCGAAACAATTTGTTGGGTTAAATTTGAATAGTTTAAGCTCCAACTCAACCAAATCTGGGTCGAAGATGATCAATTCAACTTGTCAAAAGTGCAATAGGTTTTCTATTTGGACATACGAGCTAAATTTAAGTCAATATCAGAGGCCCGACCAAGATATAACTTTTTTCGGCCAGGACAATTTGAGCTCAGGCCATATTGCCATCCTATCCAACTTACAATCCCCTCCTTAAAATTAATTGCAAAAATGGTCAGACAAGCAGCACAGTATGATACATATTCAGTGGTAAAAGAGAACTAGATGCCAAATATATAAACTTGAAAAGATGAAGGAAAGTGTTATATGCCGAGTGGCTCGACGTGTTCAACCCCTAGATCATAGCATCACAGGCAAAGGGGCACTTTAATTTGCTAGGTCTGGCAAAGTTTCACAGTTTCCAATATATGCACGATACCCGTAGGGGAATCAGTTGGACGTCATGGAACTGGAGCTAGTCCATCAGTGGATGAATTATCCTTACTAATGCCCCGAAGACATTTATGTTAGAAATGGAGCTAAAAGATCATAGGTGATAAGAATCAAGGCAAGGAAGTATCTCACCAGAGTAGAACAAACCGGGACAAATGGTAGCACACTTGGTTCTACACTAGATCATAAAGCTTGTTCTAGCATCAGTTTGTCAAAATCATCGATTTGGATCAACTTCTTCAAAACGTTTCTTGAATTCCTCCGTCATTTTTGTCTCCTCTTCTTTGCTAAGCGTACACTTTCTCCAATCAGCTCTCTCAGGCATGTTTAGTAACCCTGCTAAAACCTGTAAAATGTTTCCTCTTTATCCCAGGTGGGCTTACAAACATTCACTTAAACCAAATTAAACAAGTAATAATCATGATTATTATTGAGCTGACAACATGTGGCATCAGTAAATAGTGTAGGCAGCCCATAACATGGTTCATTCTGGTTCCTAGTTCGAGTTATTTATTTATTTATTTAGGGTAAATAGTTCAAGGGTTTATTGTAAACATCACAATTCGACTCTTTCCCCGGAGAAAAATTATTTTCAAATGGATTTTCTGAAAACCAATCAGTGGGCTTAGCCGCAGTCAGCTACAAAAACTTAGGTTTTTGTTAAGCATTACCATTTACCACTCGCAGTAACAAATTTAAGCAGGAGTTTTGCATAATGTGAATTATTAAACATTTCAAGACATTCACTAGTCCGCAAGAATTATTTATTAGTTGGGAACAACAAAGGCAAACAGATATTGGGGAGCCTCAACAATCACCAATAAATGTGGAAACTAATTAGTTGAACATCTACAGATAATTAGGGAAACTAGAGATTAACCATTTCTGGTAGAGAGTTTGTAAGTTTGGAATGAAAACAGTTCTGCAATGTATCAGAAAAATAGCTTACCTCTCGTCCAAATTGGACTGGAAAACTCTCACTTTCATCAACTGAATGTAATAGAATAGTACCTCCTGGAAGTTCCACATAGAATAAATTATAGTTCTTATCAAACTGTTCCCTCAGCCATTTTCTCCCATTAGAATTATCACTGACTACAATAGAAACATTTGAATTAGGATCAAAGAGAGACATGTCAGACACGATGTACAAGCCATCATCAAGGTTGCTAAGTTGAAAGTATGTGAACACAAAAAACTTGGGCCCAAAATTAAAGTAAGGTGGAACTTGATTTCCAATTTGGACTATAAAACAAAGCAAGGGCATAAAAACAGGATAAGGGAACAATGTCAAATAAATACAATAAATATGCATTCAAGCTGGAAATGCATAACTTACATTTCATAGTTGTAAATTTAAAGCTCAGCCTCTTAGCAGCCAAGTGAAAGATATCATCAATGGCAGCCACCCTGGATGATGGAACAGGAATGGACTGTGGGAAAAGGAAAGGAGGATATAATAAGCAAAAGGACAAAAAACTAATCACAATAAGCTGATAGGAATAGTGCCATAGTAAAAATCATGGGCATCAAAACATGTCACCAATTTCTTAAATGTTTGTATCTGTAATTCAAAATAGAGAAGCCACATGCCTCACTGTAATTTTGGACAAAAAGTCGATGATAAGATGAAGCAATTATTCCATACAACAAAAAGCATTTCAATACACTTTTGGTTCTAAAGTTCAATTCATTACACAAGCAAACCACAGTATGCAGAGCGCAGAAAAGAGAAAGAATAGAAATGCATTTCTTGTAAATTCAGCAGATTAACACATTCAAACATATAATGAGTGTTTATTAAAAAAATATGTTTTACCTGGAGATTAGCATGAGTGCCACGTCTGGCTACCCACTCAAAGAAAACAACGTCATTTCCTTGGTTTTTAAAATATAACTTCAGACTACTCTGGAATCTAACCAGCTCAGGGTCACATTCTTCAGGGAGAGAAAGGGTATTAGGTGAATGCTCAATTGGTACTAATAATACATGGTCTTGAACAAGGGGACCTTTAGCCAGGGCACAGTAGTAACTTTCTCCTATGCTAATGACAAGATGCAACTCCACATTGGGGCTTGACAAGCAAAACCAACACTCTTTTGACCTGTCGCAGATCATATGTTATTCTCTCATATACCTTTCTATCAAACCAATAAAATGAAAAGCAGTGGAATTTACAAGAATATCTATTTGGTAGAGATTAAAAGTTTAAAAGGGGAAAGAATGACTCAACAGTGTTATATAGCAAATTGAGAAGAACCTTTAATGACCAGTCAATTAATATCTGGACCAAAATATGCAATCATGGCAGTACCCAACAACTATGCCCTTAAAAACCAACCTTTTAGCATCTTTCAAGCCATATCTCCGGTGAGAGTGACTCTCACCTTCTTCTTGTAAGCTGTGCTTAAAGGTGCAATCTGGGCCCCTTTCACATTTACCCTTAATAAGAAAATCAATACAAACACCTCTCAAATATTGCTCCCTGCCATCCATGTCATGCTGAAAGCTGCATTTCTCTCCACGTGGACAGGAACCAGAATATATAAATTTGAAGCATGGCTTATCTCCATCCCCAGTTCCAGATTTCTGCCGCTTTTTGGAGACATCATATCTCCAATATTGTGAATCAGATAGATCATCATTAACTCTCTTTGTGATCTCTTTATGTTGAGCCTTTGGCTCTGTGGAGGTGTATGGAGATAAGGTAGAGTTTGGAGGCTTTGCGCTAATCTCAGAAGCTGACATAGTAGATGCTGGAGTAGGAGAAATTGCATGAATGAATTTCTGAGAAGCAAGAACACGAAAAAGATATAGGTATATCAAATTCAGGGAGTAACATTGAAAGCTAGCAGACTTATTACCAAACTGTAAGAGAAAACGATGTTCATAACACAAATCAGAATCTTCTATGCCCAATTCTCCCAGGAATTTATGTCAACACAGTTAATAAAATGATAAACAGAATCATGCGTATCAGTGAGAAATCCCTATTAGGAAATAGCTAACCTGTTTATCCTTATTCCCAACAGAAGCTAGACCCAAGAAGCGGGTGACATGGACAGCACCATCATTAGAGTAAGGTTCACGAGCATAAAATATACCCTTGGTACCAGCTATATGATACCTATAGCAAGCAACACTCTTTTATTAGGAAGTATTGATGCCAAACTCTATCTCATGACAAGGACACCCGTGGTCTACTCTTCACAAAATAAGAAAAACGGTTGACATAATGGCTATTAACATTACCTAAAAAAAACAGTGCCCAAACATGACATACCGTGGCTTGATCTCTGCTACTAACACAGACACAGCAGAATTACAGCCTGTCGAATCAGAAGCTGCTGCCGGAATATCAGATATAGAAGCCCCGTTCGTGACCCCACTCGGCCATTCATTAGTGTAACATATTAAGGAAATCAATCAAACACAAACACTAACAAGCATTCGAAATAGAAAGACCCAACTGTTAGAAGACGCTAGCTAGCTTCTTTTTTCTTAAGGAAGGATATGTAAGAAACAGGTCGACAATTCCAGGCTCCTCTGCCAATGCTCGCAATGCATCAACATCGTCCTGACTATACACTCCGAATTGTGGACCATCCCATGACTCTTTCCCAGACAAGTACATAACCGACAAACCTAATGCATACAAAACATTTAGATTCTATAAAATAGCTCCCTCCAAAACCCCAACCAACTTGAATAACAATAGTAAATAGACTCGTACCATGAAGAGTAAACTTCCCGCTGCCTCTGAGCCAATATAGATTATCACAAATCCTAAAGCCGTCCATTTTAAATCCTAAGTTAGCGGAGTTTCTAGAAGCAGCGGAGAGGACTTTAGGAGCACCGACGCCGTAGTCACCGATAAAATAAGTAGGGATAGGAATAGGAGAGCGGCCATCGACATAGTCCATGAACTCCTCAAGCCTCTCGTCTGAGTCCGGGAAGAATTGGCCGACGCAAAGAAGCGCATCGAAAGGTCCGGCTGATTTGTTCACCTGAAATTATACTAACCTAGCGTTAGTGAAGTTTAGGTAGCTAAAAAATTAGAAAGTGAGAGAGAGAGAGAGAAGCAGACTGATAGAACACGCTTGAAGAGCTGGTTGAGTCGGCCAAATACGTCGCCGCAGAGGAGGATCCTCGGAGGAGCCATGAAGCTCAAAATGGTTAGTGAAAAAATTCGGGGGAGAGAGAAAGAGAGAGAACGAGGGAAGAGGGAACAGCTCGGGTAACGGAGTGGGCTTTGTTTAAAATTATATGTTTAGATGAGCCCAAGCCTAGATTGTATATTTTCTTTAAGGTATTCTCTGGAGTTTTAAATTAATGAGCTAATATTTATTTAATTTTAAAATAAATTTTTTTAAAAAATAAATAAATTTAAAATAGATTTAAGTAACTATCCGATTATAAAATATTTTATTTCTCAAACTTATTCATTTTAAATTAATTATCAAATTTTAAAATCATCAAATATTTAATTTTAAATATTAATATTATATTTAATGATTAAAAATCAATTTTAGTTTATAAATAATTTTTAAAATTATATGCATATTATGTAAGAGATTAAAATAAAATTATAAACTTTATTAGTTAATAAAAATCATTTTCATCAATTTATATATATCTTATTTAAATTTTAATTATTGATAATAAAAGTGTGATTAGGTTGATATTAACAATTAAGCACAATTTTATCTTTCTTAAAATAAATTTATGAAATTATAATTATAATTATAATTATATAAAAAATAGAGGTAGAAGTAGGTTTGTTTATTTTCACTTCTAGCTTTATACTTTTTTTTAATTTATAAAAGAATGTGTTTGGTTGATTTATGGCTTATGTGTAGTTTCTTTCCATCTTTATAATGTGTAAAATTATAAAATTTATTTCATTATTAACTTAATAATCAATAACAATTAATTAAATATATCTATTTAATAGTAACTAAATAATTAGCAAATATTTAGTTAGTAAAAATATAATTTATTATTAACTAAAAATTATGTAATTAAGTTAATGATAGTTAATAATAAAAATTAAACAGCATATATTTAATTAATGGTAAATTAAATTATGAAAAATAAAATAGAAAATAAAATTTGGTTTTATATTTTTAAAATTAAAAGAAATCAAAACTAAAGCGAAACAGGCCTTTAATTGTCACTGGCACTGCAATTAGTGACTTTGATGGATTTTATTACCATACTTGGTATTACCAAATGTGAGGCCCAGGAAGTATTGACTGAAGAGAGGACAGATTCAATTAGTGTAAGCGACCGGCCATAGAAAGGCATTTCGAACTCCAGTTCTGAATCTTCCTCCTAATCCTCTCCTTAACTGGTTTCAAATCTGAATATCTATGCTTTTATGGAGTTGAATCGTATTCCAAGGTATGTAAAATGTAATGGAAGTACTTTTATACGTGTAATGATAGAAAACCACTAACATTTTGTGTTGCATTAGCAGACAAGTAAATCTCACGCTTTTGATTGTTTACTTCCGGCCCCGAAATGTTTCTGAAATTTCTTAAAGCTGTAACTAATGAAGTAATGGAGTGATGATAAGCTCTTGAGAATAGGAGTAGATCATCTGCAAAATTCAAATTTAGGATTCCACAGTTCTTGCATTTAGAGTGAACCCTGACAATCAATCTGTTCATAAATTATAGGAGTGGTGACATTGGGTCCCTTTGATGCAATATTCTAGCCCCTTTGATTTTGTTGGAGGGTTCACCATTGATTAACACATTGTAGGAGACTCTGGTTATGCATTATTCTACCCATTTTATAAATACTACAGGGAAGTTGTATGCTTTCATGCAATAAAGGATGAAGTTCCAATCCAAAGAGTCGTACGTTTTTCTAAAGTCAATCTGGATTGTGCAGTTCCTCTTTCCCCTTTTCTTGAATAATTCCTCAACAATTCCTGTACCAGTAGTATATTATCTCCAATTAGCCTACCTGAGATGAATGTGCCCTGCTGCTTTCCTATATGCTTTGGAAGCACACGTTTCATTCCTTTGTTGTGATATTATCTCCCCAGTAATTGGTTTAGCTAGTAATTTGATTTCCTCTTTCGTGAGCTGATCTTGGAGTACTTTCCTTATGAAACATATAGTAGAATTTGTCTTGAAGGGGGTGCCAAGTGTACCCATAAAACACCTCATTGTTTATTTCTGACTTGTTATGAACGATCCTCCCATCCTTATTTAAAGCAATGATCCAATTAGAGACTTTCCATGAGGTGATCTTCCTGTGAAAGTAAGTCGTTCCTATCATCGTCAGTCAGCCACTCTTCCCTGGCTCCTCGTTTCATTATTGAATGTTTTATGGAGAGGCACTAGGAATACCTGGACAAAACTTACTTCTCGTGCTCTCGTAATGTTTCATCTGTAGGATCCTTGTAAAGTTCAGTTTGAATCCTCTCCAGTTCTTGTTTGGCCCTCATCAAAGCTTGATTTGTATTCCCAATTTTCTATTTGAAAAGACGTTTAAGTTCTTCCTTGATCGCCCGAGTCTTTCTAACACGAATGTACTGCTCAGTACCTCTCACTTCTTTGTTACACCCTTTTTCCATAGCCTCTTCAAATCCTGTCATGTCCACTTAGAAGTTGTTAAACCTAAATAAAGACTTCCTCTCTCCCGTATGGTCTGCTATGTGAACAAGAATTGGGGTGTGATCCAAGCATTTAGGGTTAGAGTAACAAGCATAAGAATCTGAGTACTTATCAAACCTTTCCATAATGACCATAGACCTATCCAACTTCTTGCTTATCAACAATTGATTCTTCTATTTATTATTCCAAGTGAAGAAGTTGTCACCTTGTGGGAGATCTTGAACATCAATGCTATGAACACATATCTTGAAATCTTCAACTTCTATCCCTCCTAATCCTCGTTTCTAAAATTCCAATAATATCCAACTTGAAATCACGAATTGTTTCCTTGATATTAAGTTGTTTTGCAAGGGAATTAAGACTGCTGCTATGATCATGCTTCCATCTCAGAAGAAGATTTTTTCTTATTTTTTCTGGACTTCTTTTTGATAGACGCCGCGAAACCTCCTTTGTTAATCTCTAAACTCACTTCCTCATTACTGTCTAGACTGCAAGACGTGTTATCTCCCATGTAAACAACCTTCTCTTTTCCTTTACTATGAACCCTGGCCTGTTCAACATTTTCCTGGATAAAACTATCTTTTGTGTCTATGTCTGGTTTATTGCTTTTTTTTATTGTTGATTTTCCCCATATAGCCTCCTTGGCTATGACTGTCTCCACCTTCTCTTGAATCACACCTGAAGTCAAATCTTCAAAATCCCCAGTTTTGAAAGTGCTTCTCATGGGCTTCTCATATCTTCATTTATTAGTCTCATGAACGGGATTTCTACAGGAAGATCCCTCATTGCCTCCACAAGCACACATACCCTTGCAAAATTGATTCTTCTAATTTCTAACATATAGGTTTACCAGTATAACTAGCTAGATAACATAAACCCTTCAGTGATCCAATACTCAAGTGGAACTCAATAAATACACATCCAATTAGCTATGTTAGATGTTTGGATTTTATCCCAAACTAACATGGGTTTCTAATTCTGCAAAAATAAAGGTTTGTTATAAATGTGTCATGGTCTAGACTCACTTACCTTAAAGGCAGCCTCTTTGTTTCCAAATTTGAAGAAAAGGATATCTTCTTTATTCACCATCACCTCTGTGAGGCTATGTTGTCTTCAATTAGCAAATGCCCAAGCCTTCATTGTAGTTGGAGGAAAGGGAACTTGTTTTATCATGAAATAACTTATGACTGTTGTTTTGCATCCGATTTTGATTGTTGCCTTGTTCAGATGAAGGTAGAGCTGCGCGAGGTGGGTTGGGTGTGAGGTTAGGAAATTCGACCAGGTTAGAGTCATTAATTTCCAATGGGTTCAAAGCCCCTGTGGGTTCTTAAAGATAGGGTAGTGGCTCGGCAGTGTTGGGTGCTGGGTGATGGCTGAAGCCTGGCGTTGGAAAGAGTTACAGGCTTTGTTTGGATGAATTACTTGAGACCCAAAGCAGAGCTAGGAAACTTTACCAGGGAAGAAGTGGACAATATAACTATACGTCAAATTGTTGTTTGGTACAATTCTTTGACAATAGTTTATACTTATTGATACAATCTTCAAATCCAGGTTTGAGCTTATAAAATTAATGATAAGACTGCCTTGTGTTTATCTTTATGAAACATTCAGCTTTTATAATCATTATCACTAAGTACTCCATTGACCAAATTTCAGACATTGATGATATCTTATTCTCCATTACCGATTGACAAGATAATCTCCAAAATTTACTATGTATCGGATGTCTTTAATTCTAATGCATTCTCAAATTCTTTTTGCTATTGTTTTCCTGTCTTTTTTGTTATTTGTTGATCCTTAATGTTAAGATGATTGTAATCCTAATACACATACAAATTATTTTTGATGTTTTGCTACCTTTTTAGCTATTTGTTGATAGCTATTGTTGAAGTGTGTATATGTATTACGTCTTGTATACCTGATTTCTTGTTTGCGTTCTATTTGTTCAGTTAGTAATTCTTTTTTAATTTACATATTTATTGGTCACGAGAAATATTATAATGAATTTTGTGCGGATTGTCAAATTTTCTTTTTATTTTTATTACTCCAATTTAAATATTCATCTATTATATCTTTTCACTTTTATCTTATAAAATTAAGTCTTGTATCATATATTTTAAATTTTTGCCTCCAAATGTTAACCTTAACAATATTTACTTACGCATCTTAACCATTCGTAACAAAACTTATACATCCATACTCTTTAATTCTCAAAAATAAGGGGACATTATACTATTCTAAATTTTCACTGCCCAAATCCGCAATGACCACCTGTTAGTATTATTTATTGGACTTTGGTGTTAGGTATAAACGTATTTATTGGCTTGGTAAAAGAATGAAACCATAGTCATTAAAATTTAAAAAATCTGTGGCCACGAACCGATTTGCCATGTGAACACAGCACATGGCGATTTCTACGAGTCTATCTAGTACACTGTAATTTAATACGGGTTGAAACTTGCAAAAGGTTGAATCTTCAATGTCTGATGTTTAACTAACACATGGACACTCTTGAATGCGACCACGCGATAAAGGACAACGGCTTTGGAGTATGCTTCCAAAAGTAGATGAAACGTGATGACGTACGGAGGGGTGACGTCATCTTTCACCTTAATATTTTAAACAAATAAGATAGTTTATTAATTACGTAATCTAAATATTTTATTTAATAAGTTTGCATATTTAAAATAAATAATAAATGAACTTTAAATAATTGATGAGATTTATTAAATAAATATTAAAGTTTAAGGCAAGGGATATAAACCCTTTAAAAACTTCTTATTTACCAATGAAATTGTTTGAGCATCCTGTTTAGAATTTTTATGTTTCAACTAGAAAAAGACAGGAAAGACATGAGTCATTGACTTACGAACTTATAAAGGCAAAAGACGAAGGCAGAATAACTACATGTCTATGCTTGAAAAAGTTTATTAATACCCAAAGTTACGAACTTTTAAAGGCAAAAGACGAAGGCAGAATAAGTACATATCTATGCTTGAAAAAGTTTATTAATACCCAAAATTAATTAAGGGTGTCCTTGATTGAATGTTAATTAATAGAATAAAATGAAACATAACAAAACGATTTATAATGAAATAGAATGTAATATAGTAAAAAGCTGTTTGAAAGGGATAGAATGGTTCATAATATAATATAGCGAAATATTGTTTAAAAAATGAATACGATAAAATGTAATGTATAATAAATGACAATTATATTCCTAATATTAAAATAGTTGTTAAAGAAGGTTTAACGTTATGATTTTAAAACAAATAAGTAATTTTTATATATTTTATATTTTAAAATGATAAAAATTTTATTATTTTATTATTAATTATATAAAAATGTTATTATTAATTATTTAATATATTTTATTTTATTTTATTCTATGTGATTTATATATAAAAATAATTTATTTATATTTTATTTAAATAGAAATATATACAAACAATTAAAGAATAGTTT
>JAOTIZ010000008.1:2715493-2732004 GCA_027123425.1 Erythroxylum panamense | reverse complement strand
AAATAGAAGGGTTAACTTGATGTAAGATATACCAATTGAGAAGAAGAATTCTCCTCTTCCAAATATTCTTAAGTTTTTAGTTTTGGTTTTATAACAACCTTATGTTTATTTCATGTATAAAATAATTAATTTTCTCAAAATTTAATAATGTGTATCATAATATGATAAACTATTATAAGAGTTTAAGGAAAACAATATTGTCCATACAGTGAAAACAATATAATAAAACCTAACCATATTATAACAACATAATCTTTGAACTTCATTAGTGATATGCCTTTTGTCAAAAGATCAACTATCGTAAATGTGTTTAATAACTACTTACTTTTCCTTCACACATCCCCTTATGGATAAAAAGTTAATGTTGATATGTTTATTCCGACTATCACTCTTATTGTTTTTAATCAAAACAACATCAACTAAATTATCACAATACATTCTCAATGGTCTATAAATGGAAATCAAGACTTTAAGCCCATAAATAAAACTCTTTAGTCATACATCATGTGATGTATCCTAAAAAACAAGAAACAAACTTAATCTCCTTAATGAAAATAACAGTCAAAGACTGCTTGACACTTCTCTAAAATATGACTTCATGGGACAAACATGAACTAGATATAAAATGATGTTGATTTTCATGAATCAACACACACAACAAATTATGAATATAAGTATCATGTTACCTCCAGGTTACTGGTTCATCTGTACATAAGCATATAGTTTTTGGTCCTTTAAAGGTACTCAACACTTTCTTTGCATCTCAAGTGATCTAATTTTGGGTCACTTTGATATCTGTCTAATATTCTAATATCCAATGCAATGTCAAGTTTTGTATAAACTTAAGCATACATCGGGCTTCCGACTGCAGAAGCACATGAAATGTTTTTCATTTTTTCCCTTTCAAAATCAATTTTCGAGCATTTTTCCAAATTGAACATATCGCCTTTCAAAATAAGTGCTATACTCGGTAAACAATCTTTCATTTGAGGTCTCTCCAAAACTTTATCAATATAGGTTTTTTAAGACAAACCTAAGATATCACAGAATTTGTCTCGATGGATCTTAATGCCAATGACATAAGGCACTTCGCCCATATCTTTCATTTCAAAGCTTTTAAGAGAGAGATTATTTCATGTAATGGAACAAGCCCCTATTATTGGTTGCAAGTAAATCCACATATATAATACAAGAAAACAAATTTTACTCTCACTAACCTTCTGGTATATACATTGATCAATGATATTTTCTTCAAAATCAAATGATGAGATATCATCATATAATTTCAAATATCACAGGTGAGATGCTTGTTTCAATCTATATATGGATCTTTTAAGCTTGCAAACTAAATGTTCACCATTACTAGAGAGGAATCCTTCTTGTTGTTTTATGTAAACCTCTTCCTTTACGTCATCATTTAAGAAGGCAATTTTCACATCTATTTGATATAATTCCATATCAAAATGAGTAACCAACATATACCAAAATTATACAGAGAGAATTGTTTTTAGATACAAGAGAAAATGTATATGTGTAACTGATTATTTCCTTTTAAGTGAATCCTTTAGCAACAAGTCTTGTCTTATATCTCTCAATGTTGCCCAATGAGTATTTCTTTTTTTTAATACCTACTTACACCCTATAAGTTTTGCTTTTTTAGGCAACTCAACAAATTCCCAAACATCATTATTCTTTATGGAATTCATTTCTTCCTTCATGGCATTATACCATAAATTTGATTATTTGCAACTCATGGCTTGTGAAAAGATTTAAAGATCATTCTCGACTCTTATATTGTAGTCAAATTCTTGTAGATATACAACATAATCTCTAGTAATGATTGATTTCTTTATTTTAGTAGATCTCCTTAATGTTATACTAACATGATCCTGTGGAGTTTGTACTCAACTGGTTACTGAATGCTTTTGGATAATTCTTGAATAACTAGATCTAACAAATTATAAGCATCTTGTGGAATTTATTAATTGTTATTTGTGTTGATCATAGGCTGCTAAATTTCAACAGTTGGTTGTACAACCTCTATTTGAACCTAAGGAGTATTATGAATGATAATCAACTTATTCTTTGAGGCGAAAGGTTGAGTATTCAGATGATTATTATCGGAAACTATATCTTGAAATTGAATACTCCCACTAATCAAGTCATTCTTAAGAAATTTTGCATTTTTTGATTCTACAATTATATTGTGGTGTAATAGACAATAGAACCTATATGCTTTAGAACTTTTAGCGTATCCAATGAAATACTCGCTTATAGTCCCTAGGTCCGATTTTTTCTCTTGTAGATAATAAATTCTTGTTTCAAATATCCCCAAATGCATATATACCATAAAATCTATTTTCAACCTTTAAATAACTCAAATGGTAGCTTTGAAATAGCCTTAGTTAGTAGTCGATTTAATATATATTGTCGTTTTAAGAGCTTCAATCCACAAGGACTTAGGAAGTTTAGAGCTACTCAACATGCTTCGTACCATGTCTAATAATGTTCAATTTCTTTTTTTTTGCCACGCCATTATAGTTTGTAGATTGAGGCATAGTGTATTGGGCTACTATCTCATTTTCTTGAAGATACCTCGCAAATGGACCTAGTGCTTGTCCATCTTCAGCATGTCTACTATAATATTTTTCACCTCTATCAAACCTTAAGATCTTAATTTGCTTACCTCATTATTTCTCTAGTTCAACTTTGAATGTTTTGAAAGCATCTAGTGCTTCATTGTTGTTATAAAGCAAGTAGAGATACATATATTATGAGTAATCATCTATAAATGAGATAAACTATTTCTAACCATACGAGTACATATTTGGACTACAAATATCTGTATATATGATCTCTAATATGTCTAAACTTTTCTTAGCACCTTTCTTTAATTTGTTGGATTGCTTCCACTTTATGTAGTCCATGCAAATTTCAAAATTAGTAAATCCCAAAATGCCAAGTACATTGTCATTCACCAATCTCTTAATCCTTTCTACGGTGATATATCTTAATCTTTGGTGCCTAAATATAGAGAAATTTGCATTCATATCACATCATTTTGTTCCAATATTAACATATATTACATTATAACAGGTATTCTCTTATAAATTAAAAAGAAAAGACCATCAAATAATGTATTATTCCTAACAAATTCATTTTTATAATTTAACTTTAAAGATTCATTTGGAAAATGAAAGGATTATCCAAAACATATAAGTCTTGAAACTGAAATCAATTTTTTTGAAAAATTGGGAATATAAATTGTCTTTTTATATTTTAAAACAAAATCAATACATAAAATTAAGTTACAATCCCCAACAACCTCCATACGTAATTGCATTTTGTTTCAAGAATCAATCTACTATGTGTTGTGATAAACTTCAACCATTTAGATTCAAAGAAAACTAGTGAGATTAGAGTACCTTTTTTCAAGCCATTAACACAATGCCTCTTCATATGCCGTTTTTTCTTACAAATAAGCAAGATTCCTTCTTAATGTCATCTTGGGCAGGTGTTTGACCTTTCCCTTTAAGTTGGCTGATTTTTCTCCTTTCCTTAAACAACCAGATGTGCACTTTGCGAACTCTCTCCTTATTTGATCAAGAATCTCCCTTTCTCTTGAACACATATGGTCATTAGTTCATTTATTGGCCACTTATCTTTGTATGTATTATAATTGATTTTTATGGTTTGTAAGGTGGTGGAAGGGTGTTGACAATGTAATACAAGAGGAAATAATTAGACAACTTAACCTCGAGTTTCTTTAAATAAGTTGTAATGTCCGTCAGCTTCATGATGTGCTCCCCCACACCTTAAACACCAGTGACCCTTGTGGATGAAAACTTCATAATCAGGATGCTAACAAGTACTTTGAAGTTTCAAAGTGCTCATCAATAGCCTTCAGTAGAGCACAAACATTTCATGTTGTTTTGCATAATCACGATTGCCAATAGAAATTTTAGTTTTATGAATATCACATTAAGCGATTAGATCGCTCCCGATGTTCAAAAAGAGCAATTTCAGCTGTAATGCTCCTCAGTTATCTTAGGTGGTTCATCCTTTCAAGTAGCATAACTAGTATCCATCAACCCTAAATGAATAAGAATTCGCTCATTCCAAATCTTATAATTTTCACCTCTCAATTCAAAAATGTCACAATCTGTATAAGAGAAATTAACAATTTAAATAGCTATATAATTTAAACATACATGTTGTTTACCAATAAATTGAGGTTAACAAACTATATATGTGTTTTACCAACATAAAACATACCTAAAATGACATAATTTCAATGCACAATATAATTTCAACTCGTAATTTAGAAGGTTATCACCTATAGTTTGTAGAGGCCCATCATACATCCCACGTGGGTGCGATTTTGAGCCTTTACAATTGCATCACAAAGTTCTTTTTTTAAAATATTTGAACGGCATCATTTGGTAAAAGGAGGTCTATTTTAATATTTATCCAAGTCATAACGGCACGGTTCATGACCCGCCAAATGTCATACAAAACCAAATCAGAATAACATCACAAATTTGATTTTTTTAAATGTGAGAATACCTCTAAGAAAGACTTTAAAATGCAATATTTTCAATTCACAAATTTTTTTAATTCAAAATTATGTAAAGACGAAAGCAAGGTAAAGGTTATTAATGCTTTGATATCAAATATAAGTCAATTCAACATATATTCAACAGTAATATATGTTATAATTATAATTAAATTGAATGCGAAAGAAATCAATGTACCTATTGCCATTAATGTTTTAACTTAGAAAGTTTTGAATATTCTGCATTTTTTGGAGTTCTTCTTAACTCTCGGCTTTAAATTGATAATGTATTTTTATATATCATTATGTATTTTATTATTAAGTATTATACATGATATAAAAATTTCAAATGAAATAAATTTAATTTAATATAAATATATTTTATTAATAAATTATGATATTTTATCAAAACAAATACTTAAAATATATTTAATCAACAATAAATTAAATTAAAATTTTAAATAAATTAAATTTTAAATAAAAATAAAAACAACAAACTCTTAATTGTTAGAATTTTTTCCCATTTATATTTGTCTATTGCAATATTATTTGCACTAGGGATCACTTTCAACTTCTAATATCTAACTGTGCTTATCCAATTACGGAAACTTAAAAAAATAAGACTCTTAATGCTTCGGAATTTTAACTAGAGATTCCACAAATTAGTTGGATCATTCTGGATTTGGAAAGCGTTTATTTTCAATTTTGTCATTGCTAATTTACTTAACAGTTGACAAAGATTCGTAACTAGTTAACGATTCAGCGGGGGCTTCGGCAGGGCAACCCTCTCTCTCCTTATCTTTTTCCTCTCTGTATGGAGAAACTATCCCTCCTTATTTCTATGCAGGTTAACTCTGGTCACTGGAAGCCTATCCGACTTGCTCGAGGCTCGCCACCCATCTCTCACCTATTATTCGCGGATGATGTCCTCCTTTTTTTCTGATGCCTCTGCTCAACATTGCCGTGGGATCCTGGAGACTATGCGGGAATTTTGTGACTGCTCTGGTATGCAGATCAATGAGCAAAAGTCGCGTGTCTTTCTTTCTCCCCATACAAAACCATCACATAAGCATATGCTCCAACGTCACTTTGGCCTCCACTTTTCTTCGGACTTGGGGTGTTATTTAGGTGTCCCATTGTGCGAAGCCCATCGAACCAATGCTTATCAACGCATCTTGGATAAGGTGCACTCTCGCTTGCAATCCTGGAAGGCCAAACTCTTGAGCAAGGCTGGGAGGCATACATTGATCTAGTCTACTTTATCCACTATTCCCTTTTACACCATGCAAACAAGCTGGCTCCCTTCTTCTGTGTGTTTCGCAATTGATAAGGCGTGTTGGGGGTTCTTCTGGGACTCCTTCGCCACCAATCGTAAGATGCATGTCATCAATTGGGAAATGATTTGCAGCCCTAAACCTATGGGTGGGTTAGGACTCCACATGGCCAGGGACAATAATATCGCCTTACTGGGTAAATTTCTTTGGTCTTTGGTTGCTGGAAAGGACAAACTATGGACCCACCTCCTCAATCACAAGTACTGTGGCATCCCCTTGGTCCTTACTGATCAGCATCTCCATGGGGCATCTCCTTTGTGGCGGGCCATCCAGCAGGTGGTCCCCTACCTTCGTGATGGTTTCACCTGGCGAATTGGGAATGGTGATAATGTCTCCTTTTGGCATGACAGATGGGTTGGGGATCTTCCTCTTTGGCTGCTTATTTCTCCCATTGACGTACAGGAAACGACTATTAAAGTTTCAGATGTTCTATCCTCGGATTTACATTGGGATTTCCATGCTCTTCACACTCCTCTCACTGCTAATCTTCGTGCTTAAATCTTTGTTGTCCCTTTATCCCGGGCTAATTGGCTTGGCGACCGTTTAGTGTGGGGGGAATCCTCATCCGAGATTTACTCTTCTCGCTCCAGGTATAACTTTCTCTCCCTGGTCCCTCGTCCTCCTGACCATAGCAAGTATTGGAAACATATATGGCAGCTTCCCATCCCTGCCAAGCTCAAGTTCTTTCTATGGCACATTCATGGGATTGCCTTCTGACCAACACTCTTCATTTTAATCGGGTATAGCAACATCACCGATTTGTGCTCGATGTATACCAGTTCCCGAGACCACTCTCCATTTGTTGCGTGACTGCAGGTGGCCTAGGGATGTTTGGAACAGTTTGCGTGCTCCCAATGTTGCTCCTTCCTTCTTTGCGACTTCTTTGGACGACTGGGTGGCGTCGAATGTGTTTGCTCCCCATGTCCCCCCAACCCCCATTCTTCAGTTTCTACTTGGCTGCTGGGTCATTTGGTGCGCACGTAATAAAGCGGTCATCAGTGGGGAGTCTCTATCTACCGTGGCCCAATTGATCTGACATCGTTCGCTTCTGTAGGATTGTCTTAGCGTGGTCAACTCAGGAGCGTCCGTGGCTTCTCCCCGTGCCCCTAGGTGGATCGCCTGGACCAAGCAACCTCCTGGAGTTGTTAAACTCAATACCGATGGGAGCACGGCTGGTAATCCCGATAAAGCAGGTTGTGGGGGCCTTCTTCAAGACTCTGAGGGGCGTTGGCTTGCAGGATTCTCCGGCTCTATTGGCATTGCGACTAACATCCTCGCCAAATTGCAAGGATTCAAACATGGTCTGCAACTCACATGGGACTTGGGGTACCGTAACGTGATTGCGGAGACCGATTGCTTAGCTGTTGTCAATATTATCTCAGACTTATCACAACCTTATCACCCTCATCTTGTCATTATTCGGGATATCCAGGAACTTTTAGCTCGACAGTGGCGTTGCTCCCTTCTTCATGTTTTTCGCGAAGGTAATCATTGTGCGGACTTCCTTGCGAAGATTGGATCGTCACAGGTACCTATGTGGTCTTATTGGTTGACTCTACCCCTTGGGCTTCGTCTGCGTCTCGACGGCGACTGTCAATCTATTGCCTTTCTGAGGACCCAGTCTTTCCCAGCTCTTTCCCTCCTCTCCAAAAAAAAAATGTAAATCGTCTTTTAAAATGGAACTTCAATTGGTTTATAAGGTTCTTGAAGTAGCGTTTGAGTTCTTAAGCTCAGTGGTTGGATCATTCTTTGCTTTTTTTTTGTCACTCGCTTGGATCTTCTAAACCCAATGTTGGGTTTGGTTGATGTCTCCGCGGATGAAGACAGACAACAAAATATAAAAATTTTGTTCCTAGCAGTGTTTAATTGCTAACATTACCTATTTTTATTCCAACGGTAGTTTACAAAATACAAATTTTTTGTTCCTTCCAAAACTGTAACACAACTTTCTTGTGCTTGTCACATAAACAAAACACGCGAGCTGTTGGACAAAAATATGCTCATATTTTTTTATTCAATAACTGATTTCATTAAATTTTTAAGTTCCTCATTTTATTTGATCGTAATTAAAAATACAAATACAATTAACAATATTGATACAATTATAAAGATATTTAACATAATTCATTTTATTGTTAACTTGTACGAATTTTTTGCTATTCTATAGCTCATTTTATTAAATATTTGGGTTCTTTATTTTTTTAATTCCTTATTTATAGATATAATTAAAAAAACACTAATACAAATCATTCGTTTTAAAATAATCAATAAATTAAATATTTTCAATCATATTATACTGCAGGAGTATTTTGGTTATAAACACTGTTTTTTATATTTTGTCAACTGTTATTAATCACATTTCTATCTTCAAGATGTACAATTTTAACTGTTTTATCTATTACAACCAAACACTTCACAACCTTTAATTTTTATTCAGTCTTATCTCTAAATTTTTGTTTATTTCCGTTTCCATATTATAGTAACCATACGCAGATTCAAGGAACCTTTACCATATCGCCGTCAAATCATGGAAAACGCGTTCATGCCTTGGGCCCGTTTAGCAGCTGTTAACGCCCTCGCACTTTGCTAAATGAACAGACCTGACCTGTTTATACATATTCCAATCAAAGAGACAGACGACTTGACAGACTGGGATCAAATCTGAGAAAGTTAATCCAAACTCGAGCAATTTGAGCATAACCAAAATGTCGGAAACAATTAGAAGTCACGGAGGTGATTAAGAAGGCGACGGTGATGGACGATGCGTTTCATCAAGGAGAAGTCACTGGACCAAGAACCACCCCAGCCACTAGATGCATCACCAGAAGTCCTCTTGGGAAAATCGAGAGATCGATAAAGTCTTCAGCTGTGTCGATTTATTTATTTTTCTCAGGTAATACCACTCTTGCCTTATTTTATCATCGTATTTTGTACCTATCTTTTATTAATTTTTGAATGAATTATAGGATGGTTCTACCTTAAAGTCAAAGTACAAGTTCCGTCCCTATTTTTATGCCGTTGTTATTTGGTTTGTAGCTGTGGTCTTAGGAGACAGTTGTTTCGTACGATAAAATAGTAATAAAAATAAGAATAAATATAATAAAAAATAATAATGAATATTATCGTTATAATTATAATGGTTCGTTAAGAGGAATGAATGATCACCATTATTATTGATAATGATTGGTTTATAAAAAATATTGAGAAATAAAATTGTATTATATTTTAATTAATTATATTGTAATTATTAATTATAATATATTGATTAATTATAATATTTTAATTAATGAATTAATTATAATTATATTGTAATTAATTAATAATAATATTTTCATTAATTATATTGTAACTAATTAATTAATTAATCATAATATTTTAATTAATAAATAATAATATTTTAATCAATCATAATGTAATTAATTAATTAATTATAATATTTTAATTAATGAATGAATTATATTTTATTCAATTATAATATAACATAACTAATTAATTACATTATTTCAATTAATTATATTTAAATTAATTAATTAATTAAAATATTATAATTAATGAATGAATTATATTTTGATTAACTATAATGTAATTAATTAATTATATTTTAACTAATTATAATGTAATGTAATTAATTAATATTATTATCTTAATTAATTATATTTTAATTAATTACTTGTATTTTAATTAGTTAATTTAATTAATTAGTATTAAAAATATTTTATAAAAAAAGAATCGCTACTAAAAAATGAGTTTCATTCATTTACTAAATAAAGGGTACGAAGAATTCTTCAAAAGTTATACGTTTTCTAATTATGATATAGCACTTATTCACTGAATTTATCGGCTTCAAATGGTCATTGCCATCTTAAGATGTATGTTTCAGTTTTTCAGAGCATGGTTAGCTATTGAACGTCAGTTGGTTCATATGTTACTTATAATTGAAAATAGGATATGCTTTGGACTTCAAAAAGGTCACCTCTGTCTTGAATATGATTTAGTATTCAAAATGAGTAAAACCTTGGTCTTGAACTACCTGTATTTAGCAGGACAAAAGATCAGGTACGTAATACTTCTAAAGGACTTTGAGGAATATAATATGCATTCAAGCTGGAAATGCACAACTTACATTTCATGGCTGTAAATTTAAAGTTCAGCCTCGTAGCAGCCAAGTGAAAGATATCACCAATGGCAGCCACCCTGGATGATGGAACAGGAGTGGACTATGGGAAAAGGAAAAGGAGGACATAACAAGCAAAAGCAAAAGGACAAAAAACTAACCACAATAAGATAGGAATATTGCCGTAGTAAAAATCACGAGCATCAAAAAATGTCGCCAATTTCTTAACGTTTGTATCGGTAACTCAAAATAGGGAAGCCACATGCCTCGCTGTAATTTTGGACAAAAAGATGACGATAAGATGAAGCAGTTATTCCATACAACAAAAAGGTGGATTTAAAAATGGAGGATTTAAATATTTAATTTTTTAAAATTTGAAAGTTTAGTATATTACTGGATTTTAAATAATTTCGTCTATATATATATATATATATTAAGAATAAAAAATATTTATTTTCTTAAATTTTAGAATGCCCCGTACTCCATCTACTTTCATATATGAATTCTTCTATCAGATACCTTTCTATCCAACCAGGAAAATGAAAAGCAGTGGAATTAGCAAAAGCATATCTATTTGATAGAGATTAAAAGTTAAGTAAGAAAAAAAAAAGATAAAAAATGACTCAAGAGTGTCATATAACAAATTGAGAAGAACCTTTAATGACCAGTAACTTAATATCTAGACCAAAATACGCAATCATGGCAGCACTCGACAACCTGGTCCCCATTTACATTCCATCAAATGAGTTTAAATTAATAAGAAATGTGAATGGGGACCAGGTTGCACCTTTAACTCCAGCTTACAAAATGAAGATGATAATCGATACACAGACCCCTCAAATATTGCTCCCTAGCAATATCCATGTCATGCTGAAAGCTGCACTTCTCTCCACATGGACAGGAACCGGAATATATATATTTGAAGCATAGCTTGTCTCCATCCCCAGTTCCAGATTTGCGCCGTTTTTCGGAGACATCGTATCTCCAATATTGTGAATCGGATAGATTATCATTAACTCTCTTCGTGATCTCTTTCTGTTGAGCTTTTGGCTCTGCAGAGCTCTATGGAGATGAGGTAGAGTTTGCTAATCTCAGAAGCTGACATAGTAGATGCCGGAGTAGGAGCAATTGCACTAATGAATTTCTTGTATGTCAAATTCAGGGAATAACACTGCTGGCAGAATTATGACCAAACTGAAAGAGAGATTGCAGTTCATAAGACAAACCAGGATCTTCTAAGCCCGGTTCTCCCAGGAATTTATGTGAACACAATTAAAACTGCCTAAAATTATGCTTCTCTGTTCAAAAAGATAAAAGAGAATCGTGCGTATCAGTGAGAAAGAATATAAGTTAATATAACTATTTGATGATAACTAAATAATTAGATAATATTTAATTATTTAATATTAATTATGAATGAGAATGATGTCCAAAAATTATTTTAAAGATTTATAAATTACATTTATTAAACAATTATCAAATTTTTTTATTTTTAAAATTTTAAATAAATTATGTAATTAACTTAATCAGTCTTAATGATAATTAATAATAAATAATTAAAAAGTATGCATTTAATTAATAGTAAATTAACTTATGAAAAATAAAATAGAAAATGAGAATTGGTTTTTATATTTTTAAAAAATTGTAAAAGAATAAAAGAAGTTAAAACTAAATGTAGGGAATTTGCTTTTAAAAAAAGTTTTTAAAAAGTTATAACTTTTTTAAAAGAATAACTTTTTAAAATGTTCATTTGCTTTTAAAAAAGTTATAATGATTAATGCCATTCAAGACTGTGCAAGTATTTTACAATTACGAAACGACGTAAAAAAAGATAAAGAACGTAATTTTTTTATAATTCCTGAATTCTTTATTCAATTCTCGTCCAAAATGAAATGTTAAATATTTTTGTATTATATTCCCCTTTTATTGATGAATTTGTAATATCTTGAAAGTCGTAAATGATTGATTTGTTTAAATCTTCTTGCATTCAATCTTTTAGGTCTTAAATTTACCTCGATAGTTATGCAATGTGACTCTTTGATATTCAATCGAATTCTTTTATGCGATGAATGAATGTATCCCATGCCTCTATATTTAGTAATTCCTAAAAAGCTTATTTGGTATTGAAGATCATCAAAATAAGAGAATTTAAGATACAAGTATTCAATTAATTCGAACTTATTTAGTGTTAATTTAAAATTAAGATAAAAAATTTCAGTTGAAAAAGCTCTTACAGAGTATTTATATAAATATTATAACTAACATTTTCGGATGTTAGAAAAAATAATGAGTTAATAAAATGATTTTTTTAAATTAATTACTGTTTGTGATAATTTAAAAATATTAAATTATGATATTTATGTTATATCTTTGAATAACTGATAAGATTATTTTTTAATAACTAAAATGTTCCCGATGTATTTTTTTTTAAAGCAATACAAAATTTATTATATTTTTACTGGACTTTGGTGGTAGGTATATTTTCATTTATATCCCCTATGTCCCCCGGCGTATTTATTTGTTTGTTAAGAGAATGAAAATCATAATTATTAAAATTAAAAAAATTTCTGGCCACGAACCGCTTTGCCGTGTGAACACAACACTTGGCGGTTTCTACCAGTCTATGTACCAATTGTAATTAATGTTGCAGAAGGTTGAAACTTCAACGGCGAATGCTTAACTAACACATTTACACAATGCGATAGGACAATGCTTCCTATGTAGATGAAACTTGGAAGGTGATGACGTACTGAGGGTGACGTCGTCTTCCGCCTTAATCTTGGAAAAAAATCTTATTTATCAATTAATCAACTTTTTGATAAATAAAAGCATCTTTTTTATCGACAATATAACATTTTCTCGAATCATTTCACCTACATGGAGCCCAGACGCAAAGATCAGATGTCCTAGTTCAGTTACAAAGTAATATATTATATTTCATTAAAGAAAAAGCAGTGAGAAATCATATGCAAGTCATACTTCACTTGTCCTTTCCACAAGTTTCATGAGTTGCGAGGAATCTCTAAGTCGGATAACTATAAGATTAAGAGCATTCAACATATTATAATAATATACAAACTTCTTCTTATGTTATTGTTAACTATTAAAAGTAAGTTAGGTTTTTTAATATGATATTAGAGTCAATTTGTCTTGATAATTTAGGACGATGTCCGGTTATATCTTTTTGTTCAATATATCTATCAGATATTCAGTTCTAATCTGAACTAAGAAGAGTGTGTCAGAAATCTCACATCGAATAAGTATAAGAACATTCAACAATTTATAATAGCGTACAAACCTTCCTCTTTTGAGCTAACTTTTGAGGGTAAGTTAACCATTCTAACATGATTAATAAGTTAATATAGCATTACGTACTCAAAATTGGTTCAGTTTCTAAATAAAAACTTTTATGAGGGTTAAATTATTGAGATCTATCGTATATATTAATTCTTATTATTTTCAAACTATTAAACATTAATTTTATGTTTTTCTTACAATTAAATTATGAAGGTTTAATTTTTTATCTAATTAATGATTAAATTTGCCGAACTTTTTTATAATTTGATATATTATTAAATTATATTTTAAAATATGCTTAGATTTTTTATGTTAGACCCAGAAAAAGACAAAAGAGAAATTGACTCGTAGACTTAAAAAGACCGAAACAGAAGACAACATAATTACATAAATAGTTAAATACATCCTCTCTCCAGGGTCTAGCTCCCATACTCACAAACAAGGTACTGATAAGAAGCCCACAAAACCAGAAGCCACAAGCACTAAAATCTTCGATCAGCCTCCATGTTGGCTTTCGTTGCCGGCTGGTTAACACCCACAACCCTCTTCTTGCTTCTCAATCTCGTGATCGGCGTTATAGCCGTCACCTCACGTTTTGGCTCTCATAAGAAGCCACAATCCCACCACCACCCAGAACACCAACCACTCACTCGAGCTCCTTCCTTCTTGGAGAGAGTCAGCTCCATCAACTTCCGCAGCTACAACTTCCAACTTTCATACTCGGAAACCGGACAGGAGCCGACAACAAACGATTCTCTACACACCACCGAGTACCTTACACACGTGGCCACACCACAGCTCGAGCGATCTCCCTCTCTCTTAGAACGTCTCAAGTCCATCAAATTCTCATCTTTCCGCAGATCCCAACATGAACAGCAAGAACCTGATGAAACGGACGACAGTTCGGAGGTGCGCACAGAGCGCTATCAGGTGAAGAGGAGCGAATCGACGGAGAGTAGGGTGTCGCCGGAGAAAATTAACAAGTCGGGGAGAGAGAAGACGGTGGCGGTGGAAGGAGAAGAAGAGATGGAAATAGGGGAGTGTCGGACGGCTGAGACGACGAGGATAGAGAGACACTTGTCGTTTGGGGACGGTGAAGTTGATGCGAAAGCTGATGATTTTATCAACAAGTTCAAGCAGCAACTCAGGTTGCAGAGACTTGACTCTCTTTTGCGTTACAGGGAAATGTTTCATGGAAAACAGAAGGCATGAAAAATGAACAAAATAAAAAAAATAATGAGCCCGTTTCATCCAGTACTGTAATGTTTTGCTTGGCTGCTTAGGCGCCTTTGTTTTTGCTTCTGTTTTTGTTTGTGGATTTCAATTTTTGTTTTTATATATGATGATGTATTTGTTAAGATGTATTATCTTTTTATTTAGTTTTCACATTTTATTTATTAATTGAATATATAAAATATTAATTATGATGAGATTAAAAAAGATATAGAAGAATCTTTCACAAAATGCAAGTATATTACGTTGGTGATATGTGATTTTTTTTTGGGATAAGAGATAAGGGAATTTGTTTTGTAGATAGGAGATTAGGGAATTTGTTTACATGTTTTTTAAGTCTCTTGCTTGTGAACATCGGGTATGTCTCCATCCATAGGAGAAGTGGATCTTGTGTGGGTGTTGTATCAATAGTGCAGTGGGTGCTACTTACATATGTGGGATGTGTGTTCTGGTTTCAAATACACCATGAGTTAACTTCTAATCTCCATGAGAGTTGTTCTTTTGGGATTGTCTGGCTTAGCTAGACTTGCCTGTTGAAACATAAATGATGGTAACAACTTTATTTCTTCCTTGTGTTGGATGGGCGAAGCTTCTTTTCAGATATTGGAAGGGAAGTTAGAAAATGAAATATGGGTTGTCACTTGTTAGCGCAATTGTATTGAGCTAAATTTTTGTCTCATTTTGGTGCTATCTTTTGGTTTTATAAAGTGTGGTTTGAGAGGCTTCCTTTGAAGATTCACAATTGAAAGTAAGGCATAAAACTCCCGGCAGTTAACTATAGCAATTTAATTAGTGAACAACTTTCAGATTGGTCTTGAAAGGAGTTGAATTTATCGAAAAGTTGGTTCTCTCTATCTCAAGTATTATCGTTTTTGTTTCTAGTTATTTTAATCACTTTAGTTATTTGCTTAATTGTCTTTATTAGTAAATTGTGTGTGCAAATCCTCCGTCGAGGTTAGTACGAGGTGGTTGTACTATTGGGTGCGAAATTCTTTAACATAAAGTGAGGTTGAGAGATAATATCAAAGGTTGAGTGGTGTCGGCTTAACAAAGCGTTAGGTAAATCTATTGTACTTTCATGACAGTATTAAGCTAGGTGAGGGTCCCGCAGAAGTAGACAAGATATGCCGAACCCAAATTTTTGGTGCTTTTTATTATTTTGTTTTTGATTGCTTTTGTTTTCGTTTGTGCTAAAGACGTCCACGATAAAATTAAAAGGTTTGCGAAACTATTACCCCCTATAGTTTTTCAATTGGTATTAGAGCAAGGGTTCTGAGTCAGAACTTGGTAACAAGTTGGTGCGAATCCAGGTTTCACAATAATGGCTATAAGAAAAGAAAAATCAATTATCAGGTTACCGCTGTTAGACGATTCTAATTATCCTACATGGAAATCACGGATAAGAGTCTTTATTCATGCATAGGAAACAAGAGCATGAAACTCGGTGTTACATGGCTGGACATATCTGATGATTACTAACGATAAGGGAGAGACAGTTCTAAAAGATCTGTTTGAATAAACAAGAGTCGAGAAATAAATAGCACTTAGAAATTCACAAGAATTGCACGTAATTTTTAGTGCTGTTGATGAATGACGCTTCTCAATGATATCAGCTAAAGAAGTGTGGGATACTTTGTAGATTATTCGTGAAGAGTCTAAATATGTGATAGCGTCAAAACTATAGATGTTAGCTGTGAGGTTTGCATAATTAAAGATGGATAAAAATGAGACTATTGGGGACTTTCATGAAAGATTGCGCAACATAGCGAATCAAGCACATTAACTCGAGAAGAAATATTCAAATCTGAAACTAGTAAAGAAGACGTTGGGATCATTACCTTCGAGATTTATTCCAAAAATTGTAGCAATAGAGGAGGCTCACGATATTAATGATCTATCACTGGAGAAGGTAATTGGAATTCTTACAAATTTTGAAATGAATCTTTTAAGGGGTAAACAAGAAAGAAGCAAATGATTG
>JAOTIZ010000008.1:2691910-2711914 GCA_027123425.1 Erythroxylum panamense | reverse complement strand
ATTCATCTTTCAGCTTGCTCAATACTTCGGGATGCGTAAGCAGGCGAGAGATTGCCCATTCCAGTGCCACCGATATTCCTTCAACCCCCGCAAACATCATAATCTAGAGAACAGTTATTTAATAAATTATTCGTTGTTTGTTGAATAATTCTATAGGTACGTGAATAGCTAGAACTTGTCTCAATTCATTGATAGAGTTTAATAATTAATAGCTTAAGCTACTTAAGTTAACAAACTTATTTTTCAAAACTTTAATTTAATCCTTCAATTTAAATTCACTTAATACAATAATTATTATCAATACAATTTTAAATCTTTAAATTATAATTAATTTCACCCTTTATTAAGAATGCACACTATATTACAAGTTTACGATTTAAGGACATGTTTAACTGTAATATATATAAGCTTAAGATTTATTTGACAAAAAATAAAATTTATACTATTAAAAAACTTTTAATATGAATTAAAAGTTTATTTTAAACTTTTCATTTTATTTTAATAAAAATAAAAATATTAATAATAATACTCTTTTAAGTTTAGAGTACAACAGTACTAATTATCCTATCCAATGCTGAAAATAATAAAAACTATTAAATTTTGAACATTTTTTATAATAAAAGAAAATGATTTTAACTTTTTCCATTAATCACGATGATTAGTCTCTTCACTTGCTAATTTCTTGGTAAAGTCATACATGACGGAAATTAACAAAAGTTTCCAACTTTTTTAACTTTTTCCATTAACTTACTAATTTATTGCTAAAGTCATACACCACGGAAAGTAACAAAAGTTTCCAACTTTTTACATTTTTATTTAGATAGATAACCGAAAAATTAATAATTCAGACCAAACATATCTTTAATATCATGTTAGATTTTTAATATAGATAACGTATAGATTTCATTAATAAAAATTAGGCTCGGTCAACTTTGTTAAAATAACTAGTCAACTATTAAAATTTTTATGTCTAGTAATATTATACTCTAACAAGAAATGTTGATATTATTCTAAATTCATTTTGTTTGAAGTGTAAACTTATGCAGGTGAAGATGGAATGAAATATCACTTACGAATATGAATCCTTTGATAATTTCATCCGTATAATAATCGGGTTCCGACTTCTGCAATCGAAGCAAGTTGTTAACTAGAGTGTCCATGCTCTCATCATTCAAATTTCTTCTGCTCTCGTCGACTACATCTTGCATGAACTTGTCCATTCTTATAAAGACTTCCTTCACCCTCTTTTTGTGACGACCGCCATCAAGCAAGTTCCAGATAGGAAAGAAATCCCCTGGATTTGATGGATCATAAATACCTGTGAGCTCCCCCATTAAGAACTTGAATTCTTTGCCCTCTTGAATGATATTCTCATGACTCTCATTAACATCATCATCTTCAGAACACCTTTTACCTGTAATCATTCTCATCAAAATATTATAAGACAGATCCTGAAATATTGGTCTAACCTTTACCTTCGCGAAATCTTGTAACGAGTTACGGGATAGTTTGTTTATAGTTAACATTACTTCATCTTTCCGAATGTTTACAAGGGTGTTCAGGCGAGGCGTTGACAAGAATTCCAACTTGCTAACGCGACGTAGGTTACGCCAATGCTCACCATACGATGTCAGGTCTATGGAGCTGTAGTTGTAACCGAAGTATTTGCCAGCCGACAACCTTGGTCGGCCGCCAAGGACAATATCATTCTTGGTGAAGCATTCGTCAATGGTCGACAACGCCGATACCACCACAAGTTTGCGGGATCCAAATCGGAGACAAAAGATAGGACCATATTTCTTAGCAAGCTTGTTGTAAACACGATACATGGGTGGTTTTCGGAGATAAAGGTGACCTATAATTGGCAATGCAAGTGGGCTGGGAGGCAATTTTTTCTGGAAGGTCCTTGCTCGATAAAATCTTTGAGCAAGAAACAGGAAGAAAAGAGAAATTGAAAGATAGAGGATTGTTTCTTCCATTTTCTATTTCCAGCTTTCCACGGTTTAAGCTGGTTGCTCTATGGAGTAGGTATCCCGACGCTATGGGGTTATATAAGCTGATCATTAGTAATAATAAAATCTTAATTTTTATCATGCCAGAGGAGCATGACACAGTCCCAGTCGGCCAGACGCCCGGGCCCATCGTCGTAAGGGGTCCCTTTCAAGATTTTTGTATGCAAATTCGAGCACGACATGGTTGTACTTCGAGTCTTCGAGAGTCCAAATCTCTTATCTGTAAGTTTTGCATGGAACTTACATGGGTCTCGCAAAATTAATAGCTGAGATTTTTTGAGATAGAATAAGACAGGATAAAATTAGATAGAAGATCTTGTCCCATTATTAAAGGCCATTTCTTTTAATATAAATTTTTACTCATAAAGACACTCATTTATGGTTGTGTGAGAGAAGTAGCAGACGTATTGTTTGACTTCCAAATTTAAGTATTTATCCTTAACTTCTAACGTTAACTTTTTCTACGTTCATGTATTTATAAATATTTTTAAAACATTTGGGTGTATCTTTTATCTTCTATTTTTTTTTATTTCGATAGTACATAAATTTAAAATACTTCAATTCAAGAATTAACAGGAAAAGATTTTCATGAGTATGACTTTTGAGTAATAATTTGAAAGTAAAATTTTGGATTTTTTTATGTATTTAATTTTTTAAAAGATTCTATGTATTTTTTTAAGTTAATAAATATTTAAATATATTATAATTAATTTGTCTCTTCTGACAACATGTGCTCATAAATACAATATCTGACAATATTTATGTAACATGATATTCCTACTCTCGAGTTGTTTATTTTTCCAATCTCTGTATATAAATAGACGCGTGAACACGCACACATACAATGTCTGACAATATTTATGTAACATGATATTCCTACTCTCAAGTTGTTTATTTTTCCAATCTCTGTATATAAAATTATAAATAGACACATAAACACGCACACATACAATGTCTAACAATATTTATGTAAAATGATATTTCTACTCTCAAGTTGTTTATTTTTCTAATCTCTGTATATAAATAGACACGTGATCACGCACACATATAAAAATATATTAAAGCTGAAACGTTAATAGAGCTCCGTTCTTTTGCTGTGTAAGACTTGTTTCTAATTAGTTTTTTATGTAGTGTTTTCATTACTCTTTACCTAGCCGAATTCTAATAATTTTTCGCTTGCGTTCATTTCTAGCCCAAGAATCCAACCTTAATTTGGTAAGGTACATATTTTTTAAAAGATTTTTTTACAATTTGTAAGAGATGTATGATTTTGTACGAAAGTATGGGTACATGTACGTATAGTTCACTTTAATTCAATGCTATTTCATACATCATAGACATTAGATCACTTTTTTTTCTTCTTTTTGTTACCTGTTTCATAATTCCAATGTTCTTTTGGAATCATGAATGCCCACAAAATATTTGCATTTAGCTCTTGCATTACACTAAATTAAGACTCAAGTTGTACATTATAACTTAAATTAAATTTTGAATTATAGTTTAATGATGCGTAATATTTATTTTAACATAATGTTTACTTGTTAAAATTTTCTATTTATATAATAAATTATGATAATAATATTAATTATAAGAATAATGTCAGATTAATTTTATAATAAATTAAAAGTTCAAATATTTTATTAATACTATTATTAATTCAAACTAGTATTGTTCAATTATTTTAAATATAATTTACTCTATTTTCTCCTAAGTATGTTAATTTCTTGTATTTTTAGAAATTAGTGTCTCTCTGTCATAAAAGTTGCTATTTGTTTTTTATTTTTAATATAGGATATTAAATTTTACTCTTTATTTTTTTTCTTCCATCCCAGATAGAATACCATTGATCTATCTTTGTGATATATTGTTGAGTTATTTGTATTATGTTGTGTTTGCATACTTTTTCCAGTTCCTTATAGGTTTTTTTGCTCCTTTTCTAGTTCAGTTGTGTTATAATTTATTTATATTATGTTGTATAAAAAGCATTTTTTGGGTAGTGAAAAAGGAAAAAAACAAATATAATAGTTAATAAAATCTCAAAAAGGAGCAATTAATAAAGTTATTAAAAGAATAAGCTCCTCTGATGGGAATCTTGAGGAATTAAGTGAAGGTAATTTTGAACTATATAAATAAAACTTAAGTGATAAGATTCATATTCATGAAGACGTTAGTAATTTGAGTAAGCACGATCATGTACCAAATGCATCCATTTAAAAAAATTTATGGGCAAATGAGCAACTAATTGTTATATTGGATATTTATGATTCTAGAAATTGAGATAATCTTGATAATAAAGTAAGAGACATTTTAGTTGAAAAATGACCTGTAAGATAATTGAATCTTGTGCTTCCTTTAGACAATACATCCCTGTATTTTTCATAATCTTATTATTCTAAAAAAATTAAATAATGGAGAGATTAGTGATAGAAAAATGGTTGGTTTACTCTAAACATATAGATAAAGTATATTGTTTTTATCGTAAGTTGCTCAAATCTAATAGCAAATAAAGTACATTAGCAAATGATGGATTTAGAGATTGTAGGCATCTTAGTGAGAGACTCAAAGAACATGAGAATAATGTTAAACATATGACTAATATGAGAACTTGAAATGAATTAAGAGTAAGATTGAGCAACAATCAAACAATTGACAAAGATTTGTAATAAGAAATTGTAAAAAAAGAAAGAATGTTAGAGACAAGTTTTGATAAAAATAGTTTTATTGTGAAATGTCTTGCTAGATATCCAATTAGAAACTTTACCAAGATAGTAATGATAATTTTTTGGTATTGATTGAGATGATTGCTAAATTTGATGTAATAATGCAAGATCATGTTAGACGCATTCAAAATCATGAAATTCGTCATCATTACTTTCTAGTTATTGTGAATATGACAATTGCTTCATTAAAGAATAGATTTGAATAATTAGACATTTGAAAATATTTTTAGATCCTTGTTTGATTCAAAGATGTTGAGATCATTGGATGATAATGAATTAAAATAAAATAATAGTTTGTCACCTCTCAAAATCCCTCAGAAAATAAAAAATATGTTGTAGACAAATGTTACTGATAAATACTAAAGAACAATTCTTTTAAAAGGAAAAGAAGCAAAATAACACTTATATGGGTATAAGAGTTGTAGTTTTAAAGATTAAAAATACATTATCACTCTATATATAAAGAGTTCTTAACTGTAAGACCCTTGCAACGTAACTCTCACACTCGAGTAAGAATACTACGAAAGTATTAAATAATCATAGGCAATAATAAACATACAAAAGCTATGGTAAAAACTAACCTTTATTACTTTTCCAAAAGTATACAAAGGAATGCTCTCTCTCAATGTTTTTCCTTCCGCTTTTTCTCTCTCTTCTCTAAGAGCAAGGCTCAATAAATTATTTATAGGCACTTTTGGCTTTAAAATTTAGAATCCTAATTAAACTAAACTAACTAGATCATCTCTATTCTTATTAGATTACATCACAACTAATTAGATAACAATCTCATCCAAATAGGTCTCTATCTAATAGGATTTAACTACATCATAACTAACAAGATAAGATATTACATTTAACTAGGAATGATACATCCATATCCTTAAAGAACTCTACTATCTTCAGATGATCCTACCATATGATCTTTATTTTTTAGAGCTAGTGTATATCTACTGTGATCTTATCTGTTACGTCATCCAAGATCTCTCCTTAATTCCTATCTATTGATGATGAGTCATTCAAGCCTAAAGCCTCTCATAGCAAACTAATCTGGTCCACCGCTTATCTATGTCAAGTCCATTAGTGATGTTTCGTTTATGTAAGCCCATATTAAATCCTTAGAGCTCTCACATGTCTCCCTTATGCGTATCATCTAGCTAACATTTAACCAAAGGTCCATCTCAAGTTATCTTTTGGTCTAACATCTAAATCTTGCATCTCGCCAAATATTTATGCCAATGTACACCAATACATGCTAACTCATAAAAAATGCTCATTTTCCTTGCTTAGTCTCAAATCTTTGCCTTGCTTTATCATCCTGAGTGCCAAACATTGGTAAAGGTTGCTCATTATCTCATGATTATGCAATTAGGAATTAAAGGTGGAACATACCACCCTCATCAAAAGAAATCGATGACCTCGTCGAAATTATCCATGGGCACTTCTTCAAATGTGGTTCTCTTGAAGACTTTTTAGTCATTGGCATATCTCCAATGTACCATATTCCTTCTCTATTGGGTTTATCCTTGCTTTTGATCAAACGCTCCTTCATAAGGCTCATTGCACCTAACAAAGCATAATTATTGAGGTAAACATCTTTCGCTGAATCATCCTCTCCTTCTCTTTGATCCTCCATGATCATGGAATTCATTTGCTCTTTACCAACCTTTCTTTTTGTGCATTCACAAATAAAATGCGACCTTCATAAAAGAAATAAGCAATATCCCTTTTTTTGTTTCTTGGACTTACGTTGAGAAGATTCACTTACCATCTATTTACCTTTCTATAAGTCATTTCATGTCCCACCAATCTTTTTGCCCTCATTTCTAGTTTGAATTAGTGGTGGCATTTGGAGATCCACCAAAGCATCCGCAACCACTATCACGCTTGAAAGATCTTTCACATTTTGCCTCTGAAGCATTATTTGTGCCCAACCTTGCAAGCCATTTATGACATCAAATAATTTTTCTTCCTCAGACATGTTTTGCACATCCAACATCAAAGATATGAAATTCCTCAGATACTCCCACACCGAACCGTCTTGTTTTAACCTCTACAAAGCTTCCCTTGCGAGCCATAAAGTGTTATTAGGATGGGATTGGTCCGTTAGCTACTTCTTCATCTTCTCTCAAGTGTCAATGGGAGATCTACTCACACTGATGCCATTAGAGATTCTCGTTCTCTACCACATCTTCACATCCTCCACCTTATACATAGTCATGATTGACACCTTCTCCGAATTAGATATCTTTGTTAATGCAAAGTATTGCTCTATATCCCATAAGAAATTTATGAACTTCTTGGAACTTCGATTGCCATAAAAATTTGGGGCTCTAGCATTTTCACCAAAGTCTTTTCAGCAAGCCCATCATCCTGCATTGTAACAGCATGCCTTAGGATCATGATCTCCAATCTAGAATCCTCTTGTGCCTTCATCAACTTCGCTATTTGATGTCGCAACTGTTGGATTTGTGCCTTCAAATTCTTGAATTGAGATGAGTAGGAAGTGACCTCTTCATCCCCTTGAGGAATAAGCCCTATGAGTGCCTTCACTTTATTGATACGTTCTATCAAATTGCTACCTCCTACCATATTGATATTTTATCTCTAATGTCAACTTTTACAAAGGTTTTTCTAGATAGCAAACTTATACCAAAGTTGCGTTTACTCCATTATACAATAATCTCACTTAGGTTTGTTTAAGCAAGAGTTAGTCTTTCTACATAATTATTGACTAGCAAAACCTTATTCTCGAATACCTTATGATCCTCGCAGTGTTTAATTCTAACACTCGAGTAAGAGTACTACAAAACTATTAAATAGTTATAGAAGAGTACTACGAAAGTATTAAATAATTATAGAAGAGTCCTACGAAAGGATTAAAAAATTATAGGTAACAATAAACACACAAGAGCTATAATGAAAACTAATCTTTATTACTTCCCCAAAAGTATACAAAGGAATGCTCTCTCTCATTATGTTTCCTTCCTCTCTGTCTCTCTCTTCTCTAGGAGCAACCCTCAAATAAACTATTTATAAGCACCTCTAGCTTTACAATTTATAATCCTAATTGAACTAAGCTAACTACATCACCTATATTCTTATCATATTGTATCACACTAACTAATTGGATGATACTCCCATCCAAATAGGTCTCTAGCTAATAAGATTTAGCTACATCACGAATAACAAGATAAGAGCTTATATTTAATTAAGAATGATACATTAATATCTATGAAGAATTCTACTATCTTTAAATAATCCTCCTATATGATATTTATCTTTTAGAGCTGATGTATATCTACTGTGATCTTATCTGTCACATTATCTAAAATCTCCCATTGATCTCTACTCATTAATGATGGGTCATTTAAGCCAAAAATCTTTCATAGCACATTGATCCAACCCAATGCTTACCCATGTCAAGTTCATTCGTCATTGCCTGTCTATTTAAGCCCACATTAAGGCCTTAGAGCTCTGATATGTCTCCCTTATGCATATGATCTAGCTAACCTTCAACTCAAGGTCCATTTCAAACTATCTTTTAGTCTCACATCTAAATTTTGCATATTATCGAAGATTTTTACCAACGTGCACCAATGCATGCTAACTCTTCGACAATGTAAGTTTTCTTACCTACTCACAAGTATTTTCCTTTTTTTTATCGTCCTGAGTATCGAACATTAGTCAAGGCTCCCCAATGCTCGCATGATTCTGTAATTAAGACTTAAGGGTCTAACAATTATCCTTTTGCACAACTGTTTAATATCCTTGATTTCATCAACTTGATTGCAAAGGCACTATATTTTCTTTGGTATTTCCCTCACATATAGACCATTATCATATGCTTTAATATCTCCACTACTTTTAAGCATATGTTAAAATCAATGATTATACTAATGATTTTTTTCTTTCAATTTCTCTTTGTGATTCATCTATGAATGAATTACTGGAGAAAACTTATCTTGGAAACTTATAAAACATTTTTCCAAATGTAAAACAAAAAGCACTTTCAAAATTATGAATGTCTATACATTTAACAAATCCTTATGTAGTTTGGCTTTATCATATTCACACCAATCCTAATATTAATTCCCTCTATGTTCATCTTTGTTTCATCCTTATCAAACTTTTTCTTTCAACTTTGCTAACTATTCCCAAGAATACCATAAGAGATATCAATAGTTTTGAGCTCAAATATTCAAAATAAATCTTACAAATAAAAAATTTCTCAATCTTCCTAACTCTTGACATTATATCTTGATTGACTATAACATATGGAATTCATACTATGCGATATGGATGCAGCATTATAAGAACTTTGCTGAAACTCTTAAATTCTTGTTCATTGGTTCCTAATTTTAATCCTTTTGTTTTTAAGGATCATAAGACTTATAAGAGACTAGTAGCCCAAAACTTTTAGGCTTATAGCTAAGATAAGTTGAGCATTCAATGAGCCAAAAATATTCATGGGCTCATCATAGACACAAAAAAAAGACCAAACTTAGTATGAAAAGTAAGACAATTTTGATATTGGAAAAGATGCACAAGTGTCTATCGTAAGATTATTATTATTATTATTATTATTATTATTATTATTATTATTATTATTATTATTATTATTATTATTATTATTATTATTAATAATTAAATGTGTATAAATTTGTGTTTAGTTTTGAGCTTGTTTATATAATGTAAATAAGGATCAAATAAAGTAGAATTCCATATAGTTTGAACCTTTTCAATTCAATTTTTATGTTTTAAAAACTAATATGTACTCCTTATGTTATTGATTATGTATCATATAACTAATAGTATTGAAATTCTTAAGCTCTAATTATAATATTGCTTTAAAGTTATAAATAAAAATAAACAAAAATCTGACTACCATCAAGAGGTAAATAATATGATTAAAACATAAGACTTAAAACACAATAGATTCTAATATATTTAAACCTACAAATCATTTGTCAAGATGATTTAAACAATAAAATCAAAAGAATATCAATGTTAATAGTGGTGATTATAAACGGAATGGCATCACCTTAAAAATTATATTTACTTCGACTAAACCTCCCACTTTAAATAGAGTATACCCTTTGCATTTGAGTTTTAATTAAAAAAAAGAAATCGTATGTTCTCTTTTTGAAATATTATAAACATTCTTCTTCTTTCAAATCTTTGAAATATTATTTATAAAAATGAGTATGCTTAATTCTTGTCATTAATAGAGTAGAATTTGAACATTATAAATCTATAATTATTTTTAATTTTAGATTTTTATGACATAATATTGATCATTTGACATGCTATCATTAGTCGATGATATTTGTTGAAAAACTTAGACTTGTTAAGTATATTATATTTAAAAATATTTTCGTTAAAACTTATTATTTTTTAAAGTTTTATTTTTCCGTTCCATGTAGCACGTTGGAGGACTTTAGGTACTGGTCGGGTCGACCGTGCAGGGCCCGGACCCAATCAAGACTACCTATGGGTCGATCGGTCCATTCCTACTTGCCACGCCAGGCCCAAGCCCGATCCACATTCCCTGCGGCCCGTCAGCATGGGAAAACCTTCCATGCAGAGACAGAAGTCTACGTAAAGACCTAAACCTAGCTGCAAAAGCATATATAAGGTATAACTCTCCCAGAACAAAGGTACGCACAATCATAAACCTAGTTTTCTGGCTTTTACGGCAATCTCACCTTCTCCAAAAGACAGACTTAAGCGTCGGAGGGGCTAATCGGGACGTAACCCCCGACGTGCCTTCCTTGTTTTACAGGTATCTTCACGTCGTATTCATCACAAAAGGTAGAAGACTATGGATCTTAACGGCAACGCACCGTTCAGCCAAAACCTGGCAGAACAAGTTTGAAAGGAGATTTTAAATATTTTCATGTAACTATTTAAAAATTTTATGTTAATTATTTGTTATATGTTAATGTTAATTGTGTTATTACGTGTTACATGATGTTACTTTCTCCAAACAAACAAAAAAGTGTTACATGACTGTTTGTATTATTATTGGTTTAAATTGTAAAAATTTATTTTTTCGTTGCGTCCATGATTCTATCATCTAGTTCAAACACCTTGCTAATAGTCAATAAGGTCCATAAGGAGCAAACATCAAGTTCTTTTCCTCATTTATAATTTGACATTTATAAGAATGTCAACTAATAAAGTTATTCTTTTGTAATTATAAAATTACAGGTTTGAGTTAAAAAAACGACCTTATTGTAAAATATGTAAAAGAAAAATTGCTTACAATTAATATCTCTTCCCTACATTCTCGCAAAGCAGAGAACGTTTGTGCGTTGCGTTCGTTGACTTTCAATCTAAAATGTATTTTATTTATAATTCTTTGTTTCTTATGTTTTTCATCGCATACAAAATTGTGATAATCTAGATTTTTTTTTTGAGGATTACTTATTTTGTGTAATTAATTCTATTTCATTTATTGATTTTTTTAATTTAACAAGTAAATCTAGATTTAAGGGCTTGGAAACCATCAGCGTGAAGTTGGGATGGTTTCGGGCAAGTCTAAAGTGAAGATGTCGAGTGTTAGTCTATCGTCAATCAGTCAATCAAGAAATAGATGGGTTGGTTGAAAAATTAGCCGACATTTAGTCCACCGAAGGATGCTAATTTGAAAAAAGAAGCATATAATCGATTAAAAAACTGATAGTCATGACATTTTCTTTAAAAAACAAAAATTTCAACTCTTTTGAATCTTGAAATTTTTTAGTGACAAAATTTCAAAGGACATATTAGATGTAAAGGATAATTCCTAATTATTATCCACCTTTATTATATTTCCTTAATTACTTCTCTAATTGAGGAAATGGCGTGTAACTCTCCTAGGAATTAGGCTAATATTGTGGTTTCTTTAAATACCGATTGACTGTATTCTCCTATAAATGTAACTCTTGTAAATCATGTATATCAATGAAATATTCATTCACTATATGGTATCAGAGCTAAAATAAAAAAAGGTTCTTTTTTTTCCGATCACTTCCGCTGCACTGTTCCTTGCGTGCAATCGTCAGCCTCATGGCGTCCATTATCTCTTCTCCCTCTGCAATCACCAAAGATACTACAGTGATTCAACTTCATTCCAAAACCCATTTTCCAATCAAGTTGGTGTCCACCAATTTCGCGATCTGGCAGCGTCAGGTTCGTTCGACTCTTATCGGCTTGGACCTACTTGGCTACATAGATGGTACCGTGGTTGCTCCACCCATGGTTATTGACGATTCCTCAAACCCGTGCTACGCTATCTGGTACCGCCAGGATCAGTCAATCGTTGGTGCGCTTCTTGGCAGCTGTGCCGATGTTGTTCAACCCCTCATCTCCAATGCAGACACAGCACGTGCTGCGTGGATGAGCCTCCACTCCGCGTTCGCTAGTGCAAGCCGCGGTCGGGTTATTTCTCTCAAATCCAAACTGGGCAAGAACCCTCGTGGTGATCGTGCTATGGCTGATTATTTATTTGATATGCGCTCCATAGCTAATGAACTTGCCCTCATTCAGAATCCTGTCTCTGAGGAAGATCTTGTGGTGCATGTTTTAAATCAGGTCGGTGATGACTACGACTCCATATCCTCTGCCGCTTTACTTCGTCCCACGTCCATCTCCTTCACCGAACTTGGGGACATTCTAACAGATCATGAGCGGAAACTTAAAACGTCTGATAAGGCAAAATCAACCATTGTTGCTACTGCCAATTATACTCAAAATCGTAGTGATGGTCAAACTACTGTACCGCATCATGATGGTAATGGTACTAGCTTCAATGGTCGGCGTAGGCATAGCACTGGAGGTGGTGGCCCACGGCCTGCTCGCCAACAATCTGGGTGTCAGTTTTGTGGCATCCCTGGTCATGATGTGAAGGATTGCCGCAAACTTAGCAGGTTCTTGCGCACACATGGCATCTCGTCACCACTTGCAGCGCACAACACAATGGTGGCGGCTCCCGGTCCTCAATGGTTGTTTGATAGTGGTGCCAGTCATCATACCACTCCTACCACTCAGTCTCTCCAATCGTTCTCTGACTACGGGGGTCCAGATGAGATCCGCTTGGGTAATGGTAATGGTCTCAAAATCACTCACACTGGTCATACTTCTATCTCAACCCCCTCTCGTCCTCTTTCTTTATCTAATGTGTTGTGTGTTCCAAATCTCAATCGTAATCTTGTTTTTGTCTCTCAATTATGTCAGTCTAACCAAGTCTCTGTTGAATTCTTTCCTTTCTCCTTTCATGTCAAGGATCTGAAAACGGGGGCGAAACTTCTAACCGGGGATAACATTCATGGCGTGTACTATGCTCGTCCGCCCAGGTTGCTGCCACAAGTGTCTTTCCATGACCGAGGCTCTATTTCAGATTTTCATCACAGTCTTGGTCATCCATCAAATAAAATCCTTTTCTCTTTGTTACGAAGTTGTAATAAATCTTTTTCTCAAAAAGATATCCAGCAATTTCATTGTACTTCCTGTTCCATTACCAAAAGTCATAAGCTTCCTTTTGCTGAAAATTCTTTTTCGAGTACTATGCCTCTTGAATTACTTTATACAGATGTTTGGTCATGCAAAGAAACCTCTGTTGATGGCTGTCTTTATTATGTTATATTTGTGGATCATTTCACCAAATATGTCTGGTTATATCCCTTATCTCGTAAGTCCGATGTTTTTAAAATTTTTCCTCATTTTAAAAACGTTGTGAAATTTTTTTTTAAACGGAACATTATCTCAATTTTTTTTTCTGACAATGGTGGTGAATTTCTTAAACTGCGCCCCATGCTAAGCTCTTTTGGCATATCTCATTTCACAACCCCTCCTCATACTCCTGAGCATAATGGCACTTCCGAGCGACGTCATCGTCATATTGTTGAAACTGGTCTATCTATGCTCCATCATTCTCGTATGCCTATCTCTTATTGGTCGTATGCTTTCCAAACAGCCGCATATCTCATTAATCGCATGCCAACTCCACTTCTCCAAGATCGTAGTCCTTATCGCGCTCTATTTGGTGCCAACCCAAATTATCTCAAACTTCAACCTTTTGGGTGCTTATGCTATCCCTGGCTGCGCCCATACACTCACCATAAACTCCAACCTCGCTCCACTCCGTGCGTTTTTGTGGGCTATTCCACAACCCAATCAGCCTACAAATGTCTTGATCTCTCCACTAATAGAGTATATCTTTCCCGTCATGTTCAGTTCGTTCCTCATATATACCCTTTTCCCACTCAAGGTTCTCTGCCATCATCAACCTGGTCGGTCCCTCCTTTTCCCCACCATGCTCCTTCGGTTTCCAAACCTCTGACTGAAGTCTCTTCTCAGCTCGACTCTCCGCCAATCCCACCCTCTCCGTCTGCTACAGCGTCACCATTCATCCCTGTGTCATCTAGTGGCCCGTCTTCTTTCATTCCGGTTGCCCCTCCCCTCGTATCTTCCTCTTCGGCTACGGATTCCAGTCGCACACTGGTCTCTCGCCCGGTCCGCATACGCCGTCCTACCACAAAATATTTTAACTCTGATTTTGTGACTGATCATCCCTCAGTTAATATTGTCACTAAACATCCTCCTCCCTTACCTCATGAGCCCAAAACTATTGCTCAAGCTCTCAAGGATACCCGTTGGCGGAATGCGATGGATGAGGAGTATCAGGCTTTACTTCGAAATCAGACATGGGAGTTGGTCCCACGCCCTTCTCAACGGCCAATAGGATGTAAGTGGGTATTCCGAGTCAAACGAAAGGCTGATGGAACGATCGATCGATACAAGGCCAGGCTTGTTGCTAAAGGTTTTCTTCAAGAGGCGGGACGAGACTATTTTGAGACTTTTAGTCCAGTGATGAAACCAGTGACTATCCGGCTTGTTCTCAGTATTGCTTTGGCCAATCACTGGCCACTCAGACAACTTGATGTGAATAACGCCTTTTTACATGGCAGGTTGCAGGAACAGGTTTTCATGGAGCAACCCCCGGGTTTTGTTCATCCAGACCTTCCTAATCATGTTTGCAGGTTGTCTAAGGCTTTGTATGGCCTTAAACAGGCTCCTCGTGCCTGGTATGAAGCTCTCTCTCGTTTTCTCCTCACTTCGGGTTTTGTGAAATCTCACTCAGATTCATCTCTGTTCATTTATCATCGGGATGGTGTACTTGCCTATTTTTTAGTGTATGTGGATGACATAATACTGACTGGCAGCTCATCTGGTTTTTTGGATCGGTTTGTGCACGCCTTGGCTACCGAATTTTCTTTGAAAGATTTAGGACCCTTGAGTCATTTCTTGGGTGTTGAGGTTATTCCTACGAAGACGGGTCTTTTCTTATCTCAATCGCAGTATATCTTGGATATTCTTGCTGATGCAGCCATGACTGGTGCAAAGGAAATTGCCACACCTATGGTTGCGGATTCTATTCACGTCTTCCCCGCCTCCACCAAGGTTGTCGATGCTACAGCTTATCGTCGTCTCCTTGGCCGACTACAGTACCTCTCGTTGACTCGTCCAGATGTCTCGTTCGCGGTAAATAAACTGGCTCAAGTCATGCATGCCCCAACGGATGCTCATTGGCTGGCTCTCAAACGAGTTTTGCGCTACCTTAAGGGCACTATATTTCATGGTTTATTTTTGTCCAAGCATGTACCTATGTCTCTCACAGCTTTCTCCGATGCTGATTGGGGTGGTATCACGGAGGGGGGTCGATCTACAACTGCTTATGTTCTTTATCTTGGCCCTAACATTATCTCCTGGAAGTCTATCCGGCAGAAAAGTGTGTCTCGTTCTTCCACAGAAGCAGAGTACCGTGCTCTGGCTAATGCAGCGGCTGAACTCCAGTGGGTTCAGAACCTTCTCTCTGAGCTTCGTATCTCGTTCACGAAGCCCCCTATGCTACATTGTGATAATCTAAGTGCTCTTCATGTTTGCAAAAATCCTGTTTTTCACTCTCGCATGAAGCACATTGCTTTGGATTATTTTTTCGTTCGTGAGTTAGTTGCCGCTGACAGACTGAGAGTTGCTCATGTTCGCTCCACTGATCAAATCGCCGATGTGCTTACTAAGCCTCTGCCTCGGGTATTGTTCACCAGGTTTCGTTCCAAGATTGGCGTATCCGACGGATCCTCCATCTTGCGGGGGCATGTAAACGATAATTCCTAATTATTATCCACCTTTAATATACTTCCTTAATTACTTCTCTAATTGAGGAAATGGCGTGTAACTCTCCTGGGAATTAGGCTAATATTGTGGTTTCTTTAAATACCGATTGACTGTATTCTCCTATAAATATAACTCTTGTAAATCATGTATATCAATGAAATATTCATTCTCTATAGAGTATTATCGTTTTTATTTCAAGTTATTTTAATCAATTGAGTTGTTCACTTAATTGTCTTAATTAGTAAATAGTGTATCTAAATCCTTTGTTGAGGTTAGTACGAGACGGTCATATTATTGAGTGTCAAATTCTTTCACGAAAAGTGAGGTTAAGAGATAGTGTCAAGGATTTGGTAACCCTTGACTAGTATCGGCTCAGTAAAGCTTTGAGTAAATATATTGTATTTTCTTGAAAATATTAAGCTAAGTGAGGGCCCCGCAAATGTAGGCAAGATATGTCAAACTACGTTACCAAATTTTTTGTGCTTTTTATGATTTTGTTTTTTATTGCTTTTGTTTTCGTTTGTGTTAGAGACGTCCACGTTAAAATTAGAAAGTTTGCGAAACTACTACCCCAACGATTTTTCAGTATTTATATATTTTTATTATTAATTATTATGTGTAAGATAAAATTTTATAATTAAATAAATCTATTTTAATTTCATTTATTGATAAATGTTTAATAAAAATTATTATATTTATAAAATAATAAATAAAAATGTTTAAGTAAATAAATTTTTTGTTAAATTTAAAAATTATAAACAAACAAACTCTTAATTGTTAGATTTTTGTCGCATTTATACATGTAGAATAAATAATAATAGACCTAGAAGTACACAATTTTATCCTTAATTGATAGAAAGACTATTTTCGATAAGCTGATATAAAAAATATATAGAGAGAGAGAAAATAATAAATTATTTATAATATTTAAATATTAATTAGTTATTGCATAATTCCTAAAATATTTCATTAGCAGGTTGAGGTTACAAAAATATCAATTGAATCCAATCAGAAGATTTCATTGAAATTTTATCAAGAGACTAATGAAAGTCTAAAACCAAAAAACTTTAATTTCTACCAAACAAGTACAGACTATTAATTAACTTCTTTTTATGCTTCAGCTTCAGCCTGCAGATTATGGTTTTCCTTGGATTCTCCAGCCTGCTTTCCATCCTCTTCATCTTCAGGGTCTCTTCCCTTGGTCCCTTGAATTTCTGCTAATAATACTTAATCAAGTTGATATGATGAATTATGAAATAAGCAAGCATATGTTTAGTTATCATTAATAATTAAAAAACTCAACCAGTCCAATCAATTTAACAATAAAAAATTTGAACTGACTTATTTTTTTATTTCGATTTATTTTAATAATTCTTGTTATTAAAAACTGATCAGTTTATTAATTAATCAATAGATTTTGGTAAAGTAATAATATCTTATAAATTATAATTAATTAATTAATATTTAAATTTATTATTGCAAATACTTAAATTGATTAATCAACTATATTTTCCACTAATAACATAAATATTTGAATTTAGTGAAACATTTCAAATCTTTCATCAACTTAAATTAGTAAACTTTGGATATTTCCTTTAGATTAAGTACAAAAATTACTCAACTCCTGAAGATTTCAGAGACATCCTCAACTTCAGAAGAGCATCCATCAAAGTATCTTATTCCATTGTTGATTGATAATTATTATTCATATGCTCATAAAAAATCATACGGCTTGAACTTTGAATCTGTTGTCTGTTTATGGATAAATAAAAGCCGAAGTATATCAAATCAAAAAACCTTACTGTCTCACTACTTACTGGTGTTTTTCCATCCCTTCTCCCCGGAAAAACTCCAGTTGTTGGTTAACAAGTTGAAGCTCCCTCTGGTGCAACTCGATCTGAGCCGTCAGTTCCTGCACAATACCCAAACAACCATGCACAGGATCCTCAGCTCGAGCGTTTGCTTCCAACAGGAGCGACATAGCAGTGTCTGTTCTCTGGTTCGGTTCCACCAAACCCATCAGCTTCATGATGTTGCCAACACCAAAAAGCTTGTGGGCATTCTGGAACTCCTGAAACCTGTTTCCTGGAAAATAAGCAGCCATTTCACACGTCTCCTCACACCTCTTCCTTTGGAGCTTGCAGACGGCACAGGGCCGATTATTACTAGTCTGACCATTCCTGTTCATGCTTGCAATGTATACTGATTCTCGATGAGCGAAAGGCTTCTTCTTCCTTTAAATTACAGAGTTTGTTCATGTGCAGTGGGTGTATATAAACTGCAAATTTGGGTTAGTTTGTGTGAGAAATAAATGGTAATTAATGACTTTCCTGGCGCTAGGAAAAGAGTCTGCATATTTGGGAACTAATATTAATACTACAAGATATTGTTATCCATGCTTTTAGTTTTATCTACATACCTTGTATGTCATGTTCTGTCATACTAAAATATGAGAATAGAGGACTGAGTAAATATCCACTTATGTTTTCATAAAATCTATATATTGTATTTAAAAGCTTTTTAATTGTTTAAATATGTTAATATACCTCTCTTTGGTAAAACTTTAATTTTATATAGATTATAAAAGAAAATAATTAAGTTTAAACATATTAAAATAAGCCATTTCTTAATAATATATTTAATATAGTAAAAATATATTAAATTATATTAATTTTAAGTTATTTAAATAATTTTTATTAAAATTTAAATTGAATTACTTATATTTATATTTATATTTATTTATGCATATTTATGGAATTATTTAATAGAAGAATATCAGTTAAAATAAATGTTTTAAAAACTAGATCGGAAATTAAATCAATAAAAAAAGAGGTTTAATATTTAAAAGTATCGAATGATATCATATAGTTATAAAACTAATTAAAGATTGAATAAAATAAAATTTATTAAAATATGATTAAAGAAGATTATTATTACTTATTACTTATTGAAGAATTTATAGTTTAATTAAAAAATCGTTAAATAAAAATTAATCGATTTATTTTGATTTATAAAAATGATTAATTTACGAAATTAATTAATTAGCTAATAAACATATATTTTTAATAACAAGAATTATTAAAGTAAATCAAATAAAAAAATTAAAAACTAAACCGAAGAATCAATCGGTTCAAAGTTTTGATAAATGAATCAGTTAAACCCGTCAAATTTTTAATTATAATGTAACTGACAATAATGTTAGTGTTTTTATTAAGAATATATATTGAGTTAAGTTTAAATCATTTAAAATTTGACTTTAATTTTAAATTTTATACATTAAAAATCGAGTTTAAATTTAAACCAATATAAATAAATGAGTTTGAACTTAAATATAAGTGAAATTTATAAATATCTAAAAGGTAAAGTTTCATATATTAAATTAAGTGGAATTTTTCTTAATTTGAATTAAATCCAAGTAAATTACAGTTATTAAAAATATAATTTCTAATTTTTAAAGTTATATTTAAAAATAGAAAAGAGAAGATAATTAATTATTCGGGCTGAACTTTGAATCTGGGCACCCGTATAACCCAATTAGCCCAAAGTCAAATTTGAACCCAGTTTTGAAACTGAACTTGACCATTAGCTTTGACGCGAATGCTCCTGACCTATTTGAGTTCTGACGCTACTGTCAGTCTACTTGTCGCCGGCAGTCTAAACGTTAACGAACAATTAGTTTGCACGAGGAATCATAATAAAAATAGAAATAATTATAGTAAAAAATAAGAATAAATATTATTATTATAATTAGGATGATTAGTTAAGAAGAAGCAATAATTATTAATATTATTGATAGTAGTTGATTTGTAAGATATTGAGTAATAAAATTTTATTATATTTTAATTAATTATATTGTAATTGATTAATTACAATATATTAATGAATTAATTATAATGTAATTAAATTATTATTAATCATAATGTAATTAATTATATTTTAATTAATTAGCTAACTACAATATTTTAATTATGGAATAATTATATTATAATTAGTTATATTATAATTAATTAAGTATATCTTAATTAATTATAATATAATTTATAAATTAATAATAATATTTTTAATTAATTATATTGCAATTAATTAATTAATTTCAATATTTTAATTAAAGAAAT
>JAOTIZ010000008.1:2640480-2676300 GCA_027123425.1 Erythroxylum panamense | reverse complement strand
AAAAAAATTATAAGTTGCAATTAGGTAATCAATGAGGGAAGATTTTAAAACTAATAAATGCATGCATCCTATCATCATCTTCGGTCCTCTATCCTCAAGTTCCTCTTTTTTAATTTTTAAATTAAAAAAGTACCTTTTTTAACAGTAAAACTAAAATAATTAAACCACAACCCTTCTTGATTATTAAAATATGAGTTTTTAAATCTAAATTGACGTATTTGTTCAATTGATAGATTACTACAATTACAAACTTAACTTAAATTAAAACTTTATAAATTTAATTGAATAAATATGACACCAAATTGAGACATTATAGCTAGTGCTAACCTTTCATAAGCATCAATGAGTGAGGTGTAGTTTTTAAGTTATGGATTGTGAGTTACATTATAATCATCATTTGTTATAATAACTGTGAGCGATATAGATAGTCCAATTGCTTACAGATAATAATCATCATTTAAAACACTATATATTATTATTAGTATCAATTATTGAATTATTTGATAGTAATTAAAGAATAACTATCAATATTATTCTGTAACTTTCCTTCCCATTACAAGTTTGATCTTGAAAACATTATTAGGTAACATTATTAGGTACCGCAATTCATAGTCAGCCTTTAGTACGTAACGTAACAGCTTTCAGGAAAAGTCTGCTTTTGATGTGCGTTTGACAAGCTTAGACATTGTCTTATGATTGCGTGGAAAGGCAATTAGCTTCGACAGACTTATGACTCAGCCTAAACTTTTCAATGTGGATATATATATTATTGAAACAAATAATTAGAAGCTGCTTATGATATTTGCTTTGTTTGTTTTATGGTTTGACTTAAAGCCCCAAATTTAACTATTTTTCATTCACAGAAGGTAGCTGTTCCTAATTTTCTAGTGATATGCATATCATCAGAGAAACCAAACCTCAATATCTCAGCTAGTTTAACAAAACCAAACCTCAAAGCTAACTGCGAACCAATTGTCTTTTTACTGTGCTACTTCTTTTTTTTTTGATAATTCAGAAAAATCAAATAAATAATCAAAATATATACAAGAAAATTAACAAATCAAATCAATAACAATCAAACCAATCTCAAACGAAACAAATCCATGTTCAAAACCCAAAAAATTTTCGATGTTACCTTCGGATGAGTTCAACGTCGCCGGAGAGAGGGAGGGAGCAGCCAACGTCGCCGGAGAGAGGGAGCACCCTACGTCGCGCGGTCGCCGGAGAAGACGGAAGGAGAACGAAGGTTGGTCGCCGGAGAAAATGAGAGAGAAAGAGGAGAGGAGAGTCGGGGAAGAAGAGAAGGAAGACGGCCGCGCAGAGATTTAATTTTATTTTAGCGACGGAATTAATCCGTCGCTATAATTAAATTATTCCGTCGGTGCGTTAAGTCTGGAAACCTAATATACCGACGACTTATTTCCGTCGGTGAATTAAATCTGGAAACTCATATACCGACGGAGTATTTCCGTCGGTGAATTAAATCTGGAAACCTAATATACCGACGGCTTGCTTCCGTCGGTGAAATAAATCTCGAAACCTCATATCCCGACGGCGTATTTCCGTCGTTGAAATAAATCTGGAAACCTAATATACCGACGGCTTATTGCCGTCGGTGAAAATTCTCCCTCGACAAATATTGCCGACCCCATGTCAATTCCGTCCCTTTTTACAGACGGAATGATTTTCAACGGCATATTTCCGTCGCAGAATTCATTTCCCTTCATCATTGGCAACGGTTTTGAATGACCGTCGGCATTGTTCGTTGCTTAATATGGCGACGGATTTGTTATCGTCGGTGAATCATTTCTCCCGACAAGTTCACCGACCGAATATTTTAGTGCGTCCCTATGTACCGACGGAATGGTTTCCATCGATATATGTCCGTCGCCAAAAGGCCCCGCGCAAATTTCCCTCCAATTTTGACAACGGACTTCTTGACCGTCGGTAATCATCTTATTTTAACCGACGGATGAGTAGTTCCGTCGCAATTAACAGAGGCTATATCGTCCGTCGGTATATTTCCGTCGCTAAATCAATATTTTCTTGTAGTGATTCCTGCATGGTGAGTTAGAGGAGCATATTTATATGAGTCAGCTTAAAGGTTTTGTTGCTCCAGGTATAGAAAATCGTGTTTGTTTGCTTCAGAAATCATTTTATGATCTGAAACAGTCCCCTAGGTAGTGGTATAAGAGGTTTGATACTTTCATGATTCATAATAGCTTTACACGAAGTGCATATGATAGTTGTGTGTATCATAAGAAACTTGCAAATGATTATTTTGTGTATTTGCTATTGTATGTGGATGACTTGCTTATTGCTGCTAAAAGCATGTCAAAGATTGTTTTGTTGAAGAAGCTGTTAGGTGAAAAGTTTGAGATGAAAGATTTGGATGCAGCAAAGAAGATTTTAGGGATGGAAATAATACAGGATAGAAGTGTTGGGAAACTTATGTTATCTCAACGGTCCTATGTTGAGAAAGCCCTTCAGAGGTTTCATATGAAAGGTGCCAAGCCTGTATCTGTCCCGCTCACTTCCCATTTCAGATTGTCTGTAGACTTCTCGCCAAAGACAGATAAGGAGATGGAACAGATGTCTAATGTTCCATATTTGAGTGCTGTAGGTAGTATTATGTATGCTATGATTTGCACTCTTCCTAATATTTCACATGCGGTCAGTGTTGTGAATAGATACGTGACATCTCCTGGAAAGGAACATTGGCAAGTTGTGAAATGGATTTTGAGATATCTAAAGAGTACTGCAGATATTGGTTTGACTTTTGACAAGACCACCATGTGAAGTTGTTGGTTATGTTGATTTAGACTATGCAGGGGGCTTAGATAAGAGGAGATCGTTGACATGTTTTGTTTTTACTCTTTCAGTAAGTACCATTAGCTGGAAGGCGACTTTGCAAGCTATTGTTGCATTGTCTACCACAGAGGCTGAATATATGACTGTTACAGAAGCAGTGAAGGAAGCTATTTGGTTACAGGGTTTGGTAAGTGATCTTGGTTTGGTTTAGGATAAGACTTTAGTATTTTGTGATAGGTAGAGTGTCATTCATCTTTCCAAGAACCAGATGTACCATGAGCGTACAAAGCACATTGATGTCAGGCATCATTTTATTCGGGACATTGTATCACAAGGTGTGGTTGATGTAAAGAAATTGTCTACACATGATAATCCAGTTGATATGATGACTAAGACAGTCCCAGTTAACAAGTTTAGGCTCTGCCTAGACTTGATTGGTGTGTGCAGTATTGAGTAGTGCCCTTGCGAGAGCTGTGTACAAGACAGAGTGATGATTTTATTGTCCAATAAGAGAATTCAAGCTAAGGGGAAGATTAGTTATTATTTTGTCTTGAATTTGTGGTAGATTTGAATGACGACTTGACCCGATAAGCTCGCGGTATGACCTGAATTGGATAAAAACGAAAATCAGTGTTAGAAAAAAAACCTGATTGTAAAAGGGATCTATTTGCATTGTTTTCTTCATAGTGAAATTATCTCTCTACTCTTACCTGAAGAAGTAGGCATCATTGGCCGAACCTTGTTAAATCTTTGTGTTGTCCTTTCTTTATTTTTCGGTGCTTTGATTGTGTGATTGTGTGTGTGAATTTTAACACAAAAGCTCACTAAGTAACGAATACAAAACACTCAGCAACGACCGTAAACAAAGTAGGATAAAGAGGGGGGCTGAATCTACTTGCTGCCCACGAGGTTGGCACACTAAAAAACGTACCTGTACGTGGAGGGCTTGAATTGAGTAGGGGACAAAGATCACAGCTCATAGCAGAAAACTATGCTCAGAAAAATATCAATTGGAAGTACTTTGGAAAGGGATCGATGAGAAACTGTGATCTTTGTTATGGACCCAAGATCAAATTCTTGGATCTTGTACTTTGCCAAACATCCTAGCTAAGCTAGTGGAGATGATTGCATTTTTCTTACAAACAAACCAGTCATGTACGAGCTTTTTGGACAATGATTTTGACGTGAGCTGAACGGACTTGTCTCTGGCTTGTGAATTCTTCCCTTTTTTTTTTTTTATAGATATCTCAGGCGAGTTTTAATTATGAGAAAATATTTTTAAACTATCTATATTTAGACTAATTTTTGTTCAAGTTGGGTATATTCCTTATGAGAAGTAAAGCTCTAACTTCAAGTTTTAAATGACTGCATATATTAGAAAGATTCGAACCTACGACCTCACTTAAATCAGAAGAACCTCTTACTAACTCACTTACGTCCTAGAGTTCTCTTCCTTCTTATTTTAACCTGTAAGAAACTAAGAAGATGAAGTGGAATTCGTGGAGACCGATAAAAGTTTTAGATGTTTATGTATGCATTTTCATTTTTATCAGATATATGATTTATTTATTATGAGATTAATCGAGAAATTTAATGTCTTTTAAATAAGGTATTTTGAAAGGTAAAAATATAAATTTCTCGTAAAATTTAAGAAATTATAGTTTTTGAAAATTTTGAAAATATTCACTCTTAATTTTTAGTTTCTCAAAAAAAATTTAGACTTTGGATTAAATATAATAATAAAATATACACAACATAAATATTATACTTAAACAAATTAAATATTTTTTATATTACGATTGAATTCAATTATTAAATTCAAAAGAAAGTAATTTAATTTAATTTAAATTAATAATTTATTATAATTATTTTATATTTGACCACTCTAGTTCTAATGTTAATATTATGCATATTTTCTCGTTATCTTTTAATCTTATTTTGAAAAATAAAACTCAAAAGATTTTTTTGAAAATTTTAAAAATTAAGATAAAATTTTAATTTTATTAAATTATAAAAGATGTTTATTTCTCTATTCTAAATTTTAATAATTTAATTTAAATAGAAAATTGGCAAGTAAATACGTGTCAAAAAGTTATAAAAATAATATGTTAACATTAATAAATCTGTTCATATCAAATGCACATAATCTTCTTTTCCGGACTCAAAACACCAAACATTATGCGGTAAAAGGACCTGTGAGCAATGAATGGCTTATATTGCTACATTTGGACTAATCCTCCATCTACGTGTGTTAACCCTATTGTACAGACAAGACAACATGTAGGCATAAGTCTTCGTGATCGTGAACCAACCTAGTTGGATCACTTGGATGGCTCTGTCAATCTTTTTCTTCGCCTTTCTTTAGCCAATTAGGCAGGTTTCCAACGCTTCTGCCCAATTCATCGTCAAACTCTAAAAACTCTACTTCAAACCATGATTTCGTGCAACTCAAGTGTAATAATAATGAAAATAAGTTATTGTCAGTAATTTCACATAGGACAATTATAAAGACATTTAAAAATTTATAATATTGTGCAAATTTTTTTCTCTTAAGCTAGCTTTTAGGGATGAGTTAGACACTTTCTAACATGATATCAGAGCTAGGTTAATTTGTCTCGATGGTTTTGGACAGTGTCCGGTTATATCTCTTTGTTCAATATGTCTATCAGATGTCCAGTTCTGCTCTGGACTAAGGGGGGTGTGTCAGAAATCCCACATCGGACAACCATAAAGACATTCAAGAATTTATAATATTGTGCAAACCTCTTCCTTTTGAGCTAACTTTTGAGGATGAGTTAGACACTTTCTAACAATTATCAACAATCCAGAACGTTAGAATGAAGCAAATTCAACAAGATATAAAAAGGAGTTTCAGATTTTTCTAGTATTAGATTATTCAACATCGAACATGTTATGGGCCACGATGATTCGTTTTTTTCACTTTATTTTTTTCCTATTTTATGAAGACCATCGATCTTCAGGATCCATCATTTTCAGAAATATTGGTTAGTTGGTGGAATCGAATGGGATTATCAATTATGTGTTAGACTTGTGGCTGATCACTAACGGATTGTAGATGATAATAAGAGGACAAAACGCTTCCTTGTAACCAAATAAAAAAAGGGTTAGCTCCAAATTTCTTATGAGATCGAACTAACGTATCGTCTTTTTGTGAAAGAGAGTAAGCAGCTAATCGTGCTTAGGAGCAGTACCATTGAAGGGAGAAACAAAGAACAAACATAAGGGAGTACGTGAGTTCTCTTATAATTCAAAACAACAGGTTAATTCTGATGAGTACGTGAGACAAAACTGCAGTTGCAAAACAGAGTTCAAGTTGATGAGAGTGTTTAAAGAAAGTGTTTGAAATTTTTGTCATTTTCTATAAATTGGACAACTATTAATTATATTTTCAATTTTTTAAGTAATCTATCGATTAAATTGTGTAATTTAATTTTAATTAAGGTAATAAAGTGACCTAATAAATGATTTAAATTAATAGGTCAAAATTTGGGAGGAAAATAAATCTTGATTATTAGAGATCGGACTTATATCGAACTTGTGATGAAGAAGCTCGATATAAAAGGTATATATAAACAGGGACAGATCCAGAAAGTTTTTTGAATTGGGCAAAATTTTAATAGGGGTAAAATTTTATTTTTTTATAGAATCAAAACTTAAAATAATACTTTCCTATATAAATTTTTTTAGAGGCCCTACTTGCTCCCAATGTAATCTGTCCATATATATAAAGGTTAAGGTTTGCTTCAATTGTTTATGTAATTTGTAAGTATATTAATAATTTGATTCGTTATGAGTGCACACGTTTAAATAAAATTGAAGAAAGACGTTAATCGAATGTCCGTGATCAACTTCCTTAACCATCTAAAAAAAATTAAAGCTTGTTTTTACATCGAAAATTACTTTGAAACTCAGTATTAGACTGAAATTAGGTATTTCATATTTTCTTTATATTTTTACTCTTTTTATGAACAATTCGAAACACGTAATAAGGTATATTAATTACTACGTGTACGTGTCAAAGAAAGAGCCATCGAATGGACGGACAAGAATTCCCATTGGTGCAAGGGAATGGAGTTGGTGGTTGGTGGCGGTATTGGTGCTTCAGGGCCACGTGATCTTCTTTCTGGGTTGGTTTAGATCTCCATAAAGATATTCAGTATCTAACAGTAGTCCCCCCTCGAGAGGTCCCTGCCCTTTCTTTTCTCTGCAGGACCTCTCTCTCTCGCGCACAAATTCGTCCATACTGTGACTTTCATCGTCGAGAAACGTATAACTTTATCAACTTTAGATGCATCATCTATCCACTTTTTGTCGAAACGTTTAGTTAGTCAAAGATCAGTACCGTCTGACATGTGCAAATTCAGGTTTTGTTCGCTGTAGAAGATTGTTTATTAGTTGCTTAGAAACTTCATCTTCTGTTTTCCTTAGCTATGAAGTTAATTAATTAGCTAGGTTCCACTAGAAGCCAGATGGACTTAACAACTTTAGATCTTCAGTTAGTGTGATCTTTGGAGTTCACAACTTGAACTACAATCAACTGCATGAAAATAACATGCATGCTTTGTTTGATAGCATCGAATTGTGTGCATAAATTATTTAATCTTGATTTGGGCCGGGACCCTCACCGGTCAGGTATTGTCGCCTTTTGATCGCCAAGTCTTTTAGTGAACCCTATCTCCTCTTGGGGGACATGCGGGAGTCGAACCTTTGACCTCAGGGGTTTTGTTTGGTGAGAGATGTGAGTCTTGCACCCAACAAAACCTCTGTAGTCACAGGTACGACTCCCGCATGCCCTCAGGAGGGGATAGGGTTTACTAAAGGCCTGGTGACCAAAAGGGGACAATACCTGACCGGTGAGGGTCCCGGCCCAAACCAAATCTAAAATATTAAAATTTTGAAAAAAGATATAAATTACCTTAAATTTTTAATGAAATTTAAAAAATATTTAATATTTTACAATTTATAAATTAACCCTTAATTTTAAAATTAATAATAGTTCATAAAAATAACTCTTTTTTCAACGAAATTTAAAGCAAAATTTAAATTTTTTTACTCTATGATATTATTATTAAATTTTACTTATAAAATTTATTATGAGATAAATTTAATTAGCTAGAAACGTCAAAATCTTAATGATGAATCAAAACCTTTAACCTTCAATTTTGCCATCCCAGGTTAAGGATGTATCCAAATAGCTTGAGATACTAAAAATGTTCACAATTAGGAAGATATGATAAATTCTTGATCATAATAAACTTCTAATAGTCACTTTTCCATATATGTTATTTAAGTTCCTGGCGCATTTGGATTTCATAGTTTATGTTAATTAGGTTTCATATTTTTCAAAATTTTGAAATACAATTTAAAATTTTAAAATTAAATTGAAGTTTGTCTTATTGAAATCAATTTTTGTACAAAAATAAACAATTAATTGAATTTGCTAATATAAATATAAAAATTAGGAGTCCTATGCAATTAATTTGCTAGTAATATTTTCTTAAATTTATAAATAAAAAATAAAAAATTATTTTGTTTAACCTAATCAAAATAATATAAATACTTAATATTTTATGTGGGTCGTGTAATTTAGTTTAATTTATTTTCTACTATAATTAGTGATACATCTGAATAAGGATCGAAGCATAAAAATTTAGTTAATATTAATTTATTTATTTTTAAAATTTGTTAAATGTCATATTATACTTTGCAACAAGTTCTAAGAATTTATTTAACTCGCTTTCCTTTTTAATAAATTGTCTGCCCTCACAACAAATACATCCAAATCAATAATGAAAATCAGTGTATTAAAAATCATACCGAAAATTAAACTAGTAAGTAGTAAGACATAAAGCTAGTTTAAAATTGGACAAAATAAACAATTTAAAAAATAATTGTAGAAGACTATCCTTGCTTATAAAAAACTAAAGTTTAATTAAAAATAGATTATTAAATAAAAATTTACTAATTTATTTTGATTTATAAAAACTGATTAGTTGATTAAGAAAATGGATCAATGAATTAATAAACTGATCGATTTTTAAAAAATATTTAGTAAATTAAATCGAACATAAAAGTTGATCCATTCAAGGTTTTAACTGTAAAAATTAATCAAATCAGTTAAAATTTTAAAATATTAAAAAAATAAAAAGAGAATCCATAATTTTGTGAAAGTATTGGAAGTCAGGCCCCTACTAATATACCTTCTCAACCAGCTAGAGAATATGTTATGGCCACTCGTTTTCCTTCTCTTTTTCACCCCCTTTCTCTCTTGTTAGGTAAAAGGCCTAACTATTACTGTTCTGGCAAGTGGGAAGGTATGTTTAGTTGTTTTCATGAAGTTTCCTGATACTTTCATGTAAAATAATGAGCTACACATATATTGGTATATGGCAAACAGCTAGCTAACCAATGATCAACAGGCCTAGATTATACACATATATTTATATAGACATAGAGGTTCAATAGGATACAGATTTACGATCTAGTTCAAATATATGCATGACCCACATGCATATCAAATAACATATTCGAGAATTCGAATAAGCTAAGCGATAAGTGTAGTTAGATAAATTCGATTCAACCTAATTGGTTAAATAAATTATATTTAAATAAAATAATATTATTTTAATTTCGATCCCAACCATAAAATTCGAATACAAATTGAATTCCAAGTTAAAAAAATTCAACCCTAGTCAAAATGTCAAAGTCTACATTACCCGTAAGATCTCTAGGTCAAAGATTTTCCTTTGAAACATCAAATTTCCTGGTCTAAACATCAACTTCCAACCAGTTTCTGAAATTGTCTGGTTACTATAATGTTGTAAGTCTTATGAGAGAACCAACCCTAAAAGTTAGCTTAAAGGGTGAAAGAGTTCATAAATTTATAAACTCCACATCAGTTTCTTTTATTACCAATGTGGGACGATTAAATTATAACATATAAACAAATATTACCGGGTAAGTAAGAACAATATACGTAGATAATTAAGTTGAACCTTAAACTCTACATATATATATATATATTCTGAAATATGTTACAAATTCAGGACCGGCCTTTGGACATCGGCAAAAAAGGCACTTATTTAGGCCTATTCTTAATTTGTCGTATTTTATTTTATTTTATTTTTTATAAAAATTTATTTTTTACGCTTGTAAAGAATAAAAAGATAAAATATGACCTTTTTTTTTAACTTTTAACACTGTCTATAAAGCATTACTAACACACCAGATACATTTATTGGAAACAATAAACACAAGATCTAAAGGGAGTTTTTATTAAAGCACAAGATCAAAAGAGATTTAGTTTATCAAAATCAATCAAATTTATTAGATATCGTTACAAGAATCGATTAAAAGAACAATTATTAGAAATTTTTAATTCATGAATCAAACTTTATATATCTCTTTTGTTTTATTAGATAAGTTGTCTATATCTTCCAAGACAAACAATTAGATGATTAATATTAAAAACTCGATATGGTTTATATTAAAAATTGTGAGATATCATATACAAAATTGCTTCCAGATTATTCAATGAAAGACCAAAATCCAGGAAAGTGAAGAATTTCGAGGTTGGTGTTCTCCTCCTTTTCTGGTTTGAACGATCAATATTGATGCCTTGATTTAGCAAAATTCCTCCAAACCTAAAAACATAATCCTTAAAAAGATATCTTCATCATTACCTAATCTTCTTTGTCTTTTTGGTTTTCCACGACGTATTTTAAGAGGGTCTCAATTATGAAAATGTACTTTTAAGTCATTCACATCTAAACTAATCTCAATTTAAGTCAGATAGGTCATTTGTAGGATGCAAAATTCTGACTTTAAGTTTTAAATTGCTACATATATGAGAGTAGCTTAAATTCGAGACTTCACTTAAGTCAAAAGAGTCGCTTACCAACTTACCGGTACCTCAGGGTTATCATTACCTAATCTTTACATGAACAACCAAGGTCCGTGTTATTTTGTGATTAGATTGCAGAAATTTGACCCAACTTGATCCATCTTGGCCATTAGATCTCGAGATCCAACGCTCCGAAAACACCCACCCCCCATCTGAGTTTGGCACCACGAAATAGACCCACGAGAATAAGCAAGTCTGTGGGTGGGGCTTGGAATCTTATATCATCTTGACGATGATGATCCACCCATGACCAACCAGACAGACGTATTATAACATGTGGGAAAAGTGAAGCCGTCCGTTTTGAGTCCAGATTTTTTGTCTAATATTATTCTGTGCAATAAATTTCAACAATTTATTTATGAAGATCCCGCGTAAGTCCCGCGAAATAAATGGCTGAGATTCTACCGGACAGAATAAGACAAGGTAATATTGGACAGAGAATCTCATCTCATCCGTTTTAGTTACAACTTATATATAGGAGATTATTATTAAATAATGACTATATGATTGCAAAATATTAAGAATTGTAAGAATAAAAAAACCTTCATGAATACAAAAAACTTTGGTTCCCTCAAGATCCTGTGTGCTTTTCGTATCTTTGAACGATCCTACGTTCCTGTCATCAAACGACCTATCGTTTCTCGTTTGTTCTCATGCAAATTTCGACCCTTCACTATATAATGTATCTAAACCTTTCTTCGGCTCTCCATCTGCCTTAGTCATAAGCTTTATAGCTCTACCACCATAATCATCATCTTCTTCTTATTCTTGTAATCATCCAATCTTCTTAAGAGTAGACAGATACAGATAAAGTAACAAAAATGTCTCAGGCTGTTACAGTCCCAGCTTATTTCTTGGTCATTCTATTCGTAACACGTTTACTGACCACAGCAGGAAGATCCAAGCCATGGTCGAGTTCTCAACGTCCTAAGCTCCAAACACTTGACTTCGCAGAGAAGCTTCGTGCCGACCCAGAAGCCATCGAATCTGCCTCTAGCGACTATGGTAATATTGTCCATCGAAAGCCAGCTGCTGTTTTTTATCCTTCCTCCACGGACGACATAGTCAGCTTGATCAAGTTCGCGTACGACAATTACTCTACTCCCTTTAGCATAGCTGCTCGTGGTCGTGGGCACTCGGTCCGAGGACAGGCCACGGCGCCTAATGGCGTCGTAGTGGACATGATGAGTCTCAGGAAAAGTAAGAACGGGACTGGTATTAGAGTCACAAAGAGCCCATCTTTGGGTTCTTACGTTGACGTTGGAGGGGAGCAACTATGGATTGATGTCTTACATGCGACATTGGAACATGGCCTTGCACCGGTTTCTTGGACCGATTACTTGTACCTGAGCGTTGGAGGTACACTCTCTAATGCTGGAATCAGCGGGCAATCCTTTCGCTATGGGCCTCAGATCAGCAACGTTCATGAAATGGATATTATCACAGGTGTGCATCCACAGGTTTTGCTTTAGCAATTAATAGTCACTTCTTGTAGGAAAAGGCGAAAAGCCAATTCTGAGTCTTGTTTGCTTTGAAACAGGAAAAGGAGAGCTTGTCACTTGCTCCGCGAAGAAGAATTCTGAGCTGTTTTATGCTGTTCTAGGTGGTTTAGGCCAGTTTGGCATCATTACCAGAGCAAGAATTCCTTTACAACCAGCACCAAAGAGGGTATTAACGAATCTCCTTGACTTGATGTCATGAAACATTAATCAATTCAAGGTCATTCTCACCTCTGCAGGGTCTGATTCAACTGTTTTTGCTTTCAGGTCAAGTGGGTTCGAATGCTTTACAGTGATTTCTCTACTTTTACAACAGACCAAGAAAGACTGATTTCAGTGAATGGAAGGAGACAAAGTAATGCACTTGATTATGTGGAAGGTTCACTTCTCATAGACCAAGGTCATCCAAATAATTGGAGATCCTCCTTCTTTCCGTCCTCTGATATCCCAAAGATAACGTCCCTAGTAAACCAACATGGCATTATATACTGTCTGGAAGTTGTCAAGTACTATGATGATCACACACAACAGACCGTAGACAAGGTACGCATTAATACTTGCCATCATCGTTATTCCTGTCATGAAACATGTTCAAAGAGTTGACCTTTCGTGTCATTCTCTTGTAGGAACTCCGAGAACTCCTCAAGGGTTTAAGTTTCAATGATGGATTTAAGTTTCAGAGAGACGTTTCCTTCGTCCAATTCTTGGATAGAGTTCGAAGTGGAGAGCTAAAGCTTCACGCCCAGGGTCTGTGGGAAGTTCCTCACCCATGGCTAAACCTCTTCGTACCAAAATCTCGTATCTCAGATTTCAATTCAGGTGTCTTCAGGGACATTGTTCTAAAACGAAACATTACCACCGGACCTGTGCTTGTATATCCTATGAATCGAAACAAGTAAGTGAAGCTATACACTTTCTTGTCAGATAAACCTTTGATTCTATGAAAGCAACCCATTAACGTTAATGCTCTGAATTTCTGCAGATGGGATGAAAGAACTTCCGCTGTTATACCAGAAGAAGACGTTTTCTATACCGTGGGGTTTCTGCATTCAAGTGGTTTCGATGGCTGGCAAGCTTTTGATGATCAGAACAGAGAGCTCTTAGACTTCTGTGACAAAGCTGGTATTGAGATTAAGCAATACTTTCCCCATTACAAAACAAGAGAAGATTGGAGTAACCACTTTGGCTCCAAGTGGAGAACGTTTAAAGCGAGAAAAGCTCGGTTTGACCCGAAAAGGATGCTATCTCCAGGACAAATGATATTTCAGTGACATTTCAAGATGACAAGTTTTGCAGTTGTGTGATTATAGAAGCTAGTAGGTGAGGATTCTACGTTACTATATAGTTTCTCTAGGTTTACAAGTGTAGAAATTCATGAAGGCACCAAAATGATCAACCTCAACCACCATTTACGAAGACAATCGTATACTCCGAGATACTAGAAGTCGAAACAAGTGTAGCCCCTAGAGATAAAAATTCCAAAATTGAATTATGAATTTTTGTTTTTCAAATAATTATCAATTTCTTTCATAAAATATCTAAATAAAAATAAACAATCTATGATGTGAAAATAAATATTGAAATACGTGTTAATTAAAATAAATTAAAATATATGACTATATTATAATTTTAATCTATAAGATAGGATCTTCATATATTTGAATTTATTTTTATTATAAACCCTTGAAAATATTTACTCCACCAATTAAACTACCCCTAGAGCTATTATTTACCTTGTTACTTAACACATTTTTATTTTTTGTAATAGAATTTATAAGCAAAAGAAGAAGAAAAAACTACCAATAATCTTTTACTAAGCTTTACCTTTAGATAAAAGGGATTTAATTAAATAATTTTTTTAATACAACGAGTAATTAATTAAATCTCAGTATTTTTAAAATTTAAAGAGGGCTTATTTCTTGAAATTAACAGTAATCATATTAAATTGAAACTGATGTAAATTTTCAATGAATGAAGTGGTTGTCACCATCTACATAACCAAAAGAACGTCATCACCAGTCACCATGAAAATGACCCTGCACAATGTAGAAATATCAAAATTTGACAAGGCTTGGATTGTAGGCTCAGCCCAGAATCCAGTTCTCAGTATTTCGGCCCTAATGTTGGCCCAATATCTCAAGAAGTCTAATTCAAAAACTATGCTGATAGGTTCGGATCAGTAGAGCCATGGCTGTAGCTTCCTCGCTTCACGCTTCTAATTAGTCATTCTCTTCTTCAACTCCGCACTCACTCCCCAAATGCCTGCTGTCCCTTCGGAACACTCAAATTCAGGGCTTCTCATTATTGCTGTTCCAATGGTGCTATTCATGCCACTTACACAACGAAGACCAAGTGAAAGTCCAGGCCAAGCTTCTTACAATTAGTTCCAAGGCAAATGGTCTCGTAAACTACTTCCATGAGGAAGAAATTGCCATGGCAAGAACAAAAGCACCAATTTCAACAGAAAGAAGAAGAAAATGAAGACGAAGAGGAGGAGGAGGACGATGAAGAGCGTTTAGAAAAGAAGCCAAATTCTGAGCTGGACTCGAGCCACTCGGTGACAACTTCATTTAATCAGTCAACGGCAGCTCCCTGGATTCATGGGGCAAAACCCAGAAAGAACAATTTAGTTTATCGCCTTGGAAAGCACCAATTACTAGAGCAACAAGAAGAAGAAGAACAATATATAGAAAAGAGGCCAAATTCTGATGTGGACTCCAGTCAATCCGTGACAACTTCATTGAGTCAGTCAACTGCAGTTACTTGGACTCGTGGAACAAAAACCAGAAATTTTTACTGATTAAATGAGAAAGTATTGGGAAAAAAGGAGGAGAGAAGAATAATGAACAACGCTTGACATAAATTAATAATTTTTACTGCTTGTCTAGTGAACGATGACTTCAAATAATGCAAACACAACAATTAATAGATAATTACAGAAAATATGATCACAAACCCATGGTCAAATGAAATGTCTAATATCACTAACCCGTTAATTTTGTGACTAACAAGTGACAGTATCCTAAGACTCGCTTTCGTAAAGGTCATTGAAAAAGTTCGAAGGTTTCAATATCGAAAAACTTATTTGAAAATATGGAAAGCAAATTAGATATTTTTCACGTTTTCTCCTATTACTTACTTTCATATATAATCCTGGATGCTTAATTAAAGCTCGTATTATGTTTTACATGCAGTATCAGAACGGGTACATGATTGTGTCAAGTTAAACGGAGATTTTCGAATTTTTCCATAACTAAATCACATAAATCAACCCATTTTTTATGTATAAATTGTGTATTGTTGCTTAATATCAGCTATTAATATTAGCGGACAAGAAAAAACTCAAAATTCACAAAATGGCCCCTCAAATCGTTCTAGGTTAGTTTTAGGGTCATGTGAATTTATAAAGTTATTTTTTTAATTTTTTCGAATTTATTACATTTGTAATAAATAAGATTTAACTTCAGAAAAATCAAATAAGATTATTAAAGTCATTCTTGAGTGAAATTTTATGCTTTTGACTTGAAATAAAAGAGGTATATATGGTTCCAATATCTCATATGGTGAATTTATTGTTTGGTATCACAAAATTATCACTCTGATTGTGGTTTTCCTTGTGATGAATTCTTGAATAAAGTTAATTGATAATGTTTTCAGCACTAATATGTGATAATGTGTGTGTGCATAAGGATGTTGCATTTATTGATAGTACATTGTCAGATATTGTATACCCATACAAAATATGAGGATAACATACAGGTGTATCCTTTATGCTTATGGATCTGTTTGGGTACTAATAAGAATATAGTCACTAAATTGGCCTTTTAATCTAGTATTTGAATTATTTTACATGCATGTTTGGGGATGTCTCTGATCTTGAATTTGATTATTCTGCCCACAACTGTTGGCCTTATATGAGAATTTGAGATGTGCACAAAGACATAAAATGGAAGAAAGTCAGTACTTAAATGATCTATTCATCCACAAGTGGTAGATTCATGAAAGTTAATGATTTATACTCTGATCGCTTTTATGTGAAGGTCTGATTTGTATGTATTATATATTTAACCCATAAAATTTTCATAATATGTGTGTGGGAGAGTCATGGGTTCATACATCATATGCGTGGCAAGGCAGTGAAAATGTTGGAATCAAAAGTCCAACCCACGATATCCCTAGAAAATCCACAATCCATGTGCATGCATAATAGCTTATAAAAACATGAAATTACATCATATGTATCTTGCAAATACTTCTCCTTTCTTGAATCTTCTCTTTGTTTGGGTTGTAGCTAACACCAAACACCTTCCTTGGCCTCTAAAGAGCAAGAAAAGATGAAGAAAAATCGGTGTGTAAGGGAAGTTAGAGCACTAAACAGATGAGTTCAAGTAGATGCTCAAGTGAGAGTTAGATCAAGACCAAGTCACATGTAATTAATCTCATGCAACAATTGCTTAAAATTGCACGAACAAATCTCAAGATCACTCTTCTCAACTTCCAGAACTCTTCTGGTCCCTTAACCTCTCTATTGAGTGTGTTTTTGGCTAAAAATTTGAGTGTAAATAAGTGAAGAACTCACTTATGTACCACCGATCATTAAGTCAATCACGATTGTGATAGCCATACATACTTTATCTTTCATCTGATCTTTTATGTATATGACCCTTAGGTTCTCAATTATTTTGGTCACTTGAATTAACTCTTAATCCGAGCAGATCATAAAGGATTTCATGATGCCAATTTACTGGAATGTAAGTGGATTAAGACTTGAACTCTTCGATAGTCAAATATTCGACTTATGAACCTTTCCATTGTCAATTACTGTGTAATTCATCCCTTTATCATCTTATACCCCACTTGGTTCAGAGTACGTGCTATGTGTCAACTCTCACTAAACTAACTATGTCTGATTTAGTTCAAGTGATGTTAGTTCTTGTCCTGGGGATCTTATTACTTTATGTGTCAATAAAGACTCTCTTCATAACACATAATTGCTCTGGTCAGAACTCCTAAGTAATAACCCCGACAAAAGGTCGTAGGTATCATCTCCTTCTATCAAGAGTGGTGAATCTTGTATTAGCTATCTAATTACCTTCAAACACCAATAACTGTACCCAATCACCACCCTATGAGCGACCTCATCTTGAGGCAACAAGGAATGGTGTCAAAACACATGATCAATATCCAAGATATCCTTGAGTTTCTTAAGTATAAGGATATTTGCACCATTGTTATGATGAAATTAATCACTTACATTTGATAAATCATCCATATGATAATATCATAGTGGGTCATCTGATGTGCTTACTACTTTTAGTAAGCATCCATATGGTAACTCTAAATATCTCATGTTTACAGTTTATGAGATTCACTGTTTGATCAAATCAAAAAGTATAACATGTGCTAGTCTATTCAGATTAGTAATATCCTGTCTTATTAATCCTATGACTTAAAATAATTTAGATACTGTCATAATTGCACACGATAGGAATCTCATTATTATGATCTCATTATGATTTTCCTTCATGCTATGTTTTGTATCGTGGACTTCATTAATTCGATTTAAGATAGGCATCAATTCATAGATAAATGAATATCAAATTAATAAAAATTACCTTTCGCTTTATTAATCAAAATAAAGTTTGTACAAAAACACTAAAGTTGATTGTCTTTAAAGCACAACTCTAACAATCTATCACTTGCACTAAAGTCAATTGCCCTTGTATTTAATACCATAGGCGAGTGCACTTGAATCAAATCTCATTTGAGGAAGTAGCTTAGTCAAAGGATTAGCGATGTTCTGATATGTGGGTACTCTCTCTATCTTCACATCACCTCTATCAATGATCTCCCTAATCAAGTGATATGTCCTGACTACGTGCTTGGACCTCTGATGAGACCTTGGTTCCTTGGCTTGAGCAATAGCCCTATTGTTGTCACAATACAATAATATCAGGTCCACAATGCTCGGAACCACTCCAAGTTCCATAACAAACTTCTTGATCCAAACGGCTCTTTTGCTAGTTCCGCAGTAGTAAGGTCGTTGAATCTGCAATCGACTCTTATTTGGAACTCTTCAAACTGATTGATCCACAATTCAATATGAAGGCATAATCTGACTGGAATTTGGAGTCATCTTGGTCAGATTGAAAACTGGCATCCGTATGCCCGCTCGGTACGAGATCTCCATCTCAGTATACGAAGAATACATCCTTCATCCTTTTCAAGTACTTTAGGATATTGTTGACAACCTCCTAGTGACACTCACCAGGATCTGATTGATATCTACTTGTAACACTTAGAGCATACGATATATCGAGTCTTATGTAACATCCCTCTACCACCGAGCACGTACCCGTACATCCCAAGGACATTCGAGCATATGCCTTGGGAAAGCGACATGTTAGAACATTCACATCAACTCATTATAAAATTGTTGTCTCAAGCATCAACACATCTTAAGCAGACCAGTAATCATTTTGGTCCATTTAAACTGTAAACAGATCATAAGTACATCGATAATCAATTTAAAACCATTTCATCAACAAAACATATCCAGTCATGAATGTCATTACATTACAAAATTTACAACTACATTGTATAGTAGCTGCGAAATACAATTCAAATACTAAAATCATTAAAGACATATGCAGGTGCAAGCTAATCCCGACCACTAGCTCGTGTCCCAATGCAGTGGCTACTTCAACTAGAATAGCTAGGTCATTTATGAACCTGAAATACACAAGCGTAATTTTGCTAAGTTTTGTGAATTTAGTCAGCAAACCATCATCGATGTGCTCACTCATATCGATTATAGAATATTTCATAATTCACATTCAATTTACAGATAAGTTATATAACATATTGAACAAATACCATTGTATCCATTATTACACATTTCCAGTTCAGAGCAGTACAATTAATTCATTTCAGTCAATCATATTATGTATATCATTTCACATTTTCATAATCAGAACATTTCAATTATTTCATTTCAAACATTCATATAACACATATCAATTTACATATGCACGTATGACTCACTTTTATTGTTCTTTTGTTGTGACCGAGCGCCTCTTTAACTGTCCTGTATCTATTGGAGATACCGGGTTCATTGATAACTGCCCTGTATTTATTGGAGATACAGGACTCATTGATAACTGTCCCGTATCTATTGTGGATAGCGGACTCATTGATAACTATCCTGTATCTATTGTAAATATCAGGCTTATTTTACATAGTGAGCTTGAGGCTCTTACGACATTCTAAGCTTTAAGCTCTTTTTCACTGGCTACTCTGGTCACAACTGCTTTTATCTGATCATGCATATCATATATAAAATGCATCAAATCTCATATGTTTAATTGATTACAATTATTCATTTACACTTTCACTTTCACATTTCCAGCGGACCTAAGTCCGACATTCAATAATTATGTTGAGTACACTTATTTCTATCAGATTCACATACAATGAGCACTTCCAATGTGATTCTCATGCATCAAACGCCTCAGACTATCAAAGTCTGGAATTAACACATTCACATCAATAATAATTCAATAATTGACATTTAAGTAAGGATAGGTAATCTTAGTGAGAACATATAGGTTTCTCACTACACATATAACTCAAGCAAAAACACACATATAATTGAGTTTATAATCTAGGTTGACTCACAGTACGCTCCAGGTTTAGCCATTGCCTTCATGATCTAGAAACATCTGGACGGGTCAATCTTGTGTATCTACGTTTAAACAATATAAACGTATTATACATACATTACTAATTTGATCAATCACATAAGCATTTAATTGTACACATATGTGTATGTGTTATGTATAATGCATGCTCAATTTCAATCACAAACAAATTATATTGCATGTTTGATTATAACACCAAAAACAGAACATCTACATATATATATACATTCATCACCAACTTTCTGCACATGCTCAAATCTAATCTCACATTCATTTCACTTATAATTATACCCTTAATTCTTGACACCACATTACTTCATTTCTTTAGGTTTATGCTTATTTTAGTTATCTCCAAAACACTCAAAGAGATCCACGCTAATATACATTGAAAATAGAATATGAAACATCCATTTATCTATCAAATTTTTCTACACTTTTTCCTACACCATTTTAAATGATCTTTCTATTTCAAATTCATCTCTACAACAACTTATGAAATATTGATCATCATAAATACAAAAACAAGATGTCAATGTGTTCATTTCTTTACCCACGTTCCAACATATATAAAACACCATTTTATGTTCATTTAACCTCTAACTATCATCATACATGTTTCATTCAACAAATCATGAAGAACAATATAATACCTATACAAATTCAAGATCTTCAAAATATCATTTGAGCCTAGCTTTCCTTAAACCACACGATCATCATCATAGAAGGTGGAGTAGGTTAGATTCGTCTTCAAGAAGAAGACACATGATCTTGAAAAAACATGTGAAAAATGATGGCTAAGTTTACAATGGTGAGAGTTGAAGGTATTGTGGAAATGAAAAAGAAGAAATTTAGAAGATGAAGATTGAAAAATAAGAGAGAATAAGAAAGTGTCAAAAGAAAATAAAAGATAAAGGATAGTCTTTCAAATGAAAAGAAATATCATGGATGAGTGTGTGGCATGGCAAGTGACAAGATGGATGGGTGTGTGGCATGGCAAGTGACACTTGTCACTTGCCACATGTCACCACCTTATGGTTTCTAATGGGTCTTCATTCTCAACCAGTCCATTTGTCTCTAATTTCTAATCCAATTGTCTCCCAATAATCTATGATATTTGTCATTAAATCCTAATGTCATTTATCAACAATTTCTACTGTCATTTGACATTTAATTCTGCCACTATTTATCAATTATTTTGACACTTGGCATTTTTTCCCTATTCTAAAAATTACCCAAAATTTCATAACTTTCCCCATATTTCACCCAAAAATTCTAATTCATCAATAAAATATGCCAAATCAATTTTCAAGCCAAGGTATTCGCTATCCACATCATAATCACTTTAATAAAAAAATCATTTATACCCAAAACATATCAAATGAGTGCATAAACAGTCATTGCAATGTGTATAAAAATCTATTCATATGGGTATGTATGCTACTATTATGTATGAGTATGAAATGCATTTTTCTTATCTCTCATTTCCATTTCTCATTTACAAAAATCTAGCGGTCTAGCCCTTTGTATGGAAACAGGATGTTGCATCTTGTACATAACATAACATACATGATTGATCCTATTATCAAAGCACAAGGGATCAAACTCATGTGAGTCCTCTCATCTTGCTTCTTGGGACACATAGATTTCTAGAGTTTTATCCCATGATTCATGGGAAGAAACCTTCTCTTGGACTACTCCATGCTAAACCTCTTTAGCACTTTATTTATATATGTAGAATGTGAAAGACCTAACAACTTCCTTGAACTATCTCTATAGATCTTTATTCCCAATATATAAGTTGCTTCTCTAAGGTTTTTCATGGAGAAATTATGAGACAACCAAATTTTGACAGATTGAAAACTTGAGACACCATTTCCTATTAGTAATATATTATCCACATATAACACAAGGAATAAGATAGCACTCCCACTAACCTTCTTGTACATATAAGCTTCATCCAGATTTTGTGAGAAACCAAACTCTTTGGTTGTCGCATCAAATTGGATATTTCACTCTTAGATGCTTGCTTTAATCCATAGATGTATTTATGAAGCTTGCATACCTTTTTGTCATTTTAGGAAATGAAGCCCTCGGGTTATATCATATACACATCCTCAGCTATGTTTTTATTAAGGAAAGTTGTCTTCACATCCATTTGTCATATCTCATAATTATAATGAGCAACAATGACCAGGAGTATTTTAATAGATTTAAGCATGGATACAGGGCTAAAAGTCTTGTCATAGTCAATGCCTTGACTTTAACGATAACCTTTAGTAACTAGTTTTGTTTTATAGGTAATCACATTACTATACATGTAAATTTTCTTCTTGAAAATCCACTTGCACCCTATGAGTTTTAGCCTTTCGGGTGGGTCAACTAAAGTCCAAACTTGGTTTTCAAATATAAAATCCATTCATACTTTATGGCTTGAAGCCATTTTTTAGATTCTGAACTCTTTAGAGCCTCTTCATAAGTTGTATGCTCATCGTCCTATATGAGCAATATGTCATTACGTCATTTACGAGAAATTCATATATCTCTAAAACATTACGTATCCTACTTGACCTACGAACATTTTGTGTTTCAGAAGGTTTAACTTTTGTCTCATCTCCATGAACAACAATCTCAAGTTCAAGCAGTTGATCTGCGCTTGTTTGAGCATCGTGAACTTCAACAAGTTTAACTTTGCTCCCATTGTCTTCTCTTAGAAGAAACTCTTTCCCTAAAAAAACATCATGCTTTGAGATATAATTGTTTAATCCTATAAAGGTTTTCTCTAATGCGGTTTAGTATTCAATGAGAGAAAACAAAATTTTCTAATGCAGTATAGCATAAAGTTCAAAGAAATTGAGACTCAGAAATGAAAAAAAATGATACGTTGCAGATCACACAGGTATCATCCTAGTTTGATACACTTCATTTTCTTATTCATGTTAGTGAGGTATTAGATATGCGTGATTGTATTAAATTTGTGTTGCATATGACACAAGTATTTGCTATTTTTTAGTATTGAAAGCCTTACGGGACATAATGATAGACTTTCATTATCTTTAGGTCAATTGTTTTTTGAACTTGATCGACCTATACATTGATTTGGCTTAAACCACTTCTAGTTTTCTTATTGTTATAATTATTGTAATTAATTTTTGTTTGAGGGGGAGAATGTTAGTAACTTTCTGAAGTTGGACAATAATTAATTACGATTTTAACGATCTTACAGTTAAGCAAATTAAATTTGACTTGGTTAAAGATGATAAAGAAACCTAATAAAAAATCTAGTTTAATGAACTAAAGTCCAATAAAGAAAATAGATACTAATCAGTGTGGGTCGAACATGCATTGGGTCTATTATGAGAAGACCTAGTACAATTACTATACATATTTGTTAAGGTCTCTTGTTGTCTGCTTAAGTAAGTTCATGCATAATCAAATTCTTTGACCCGTTAATAAGTTCACGAGTTAAGAAAGACACAGAAAGACGTTAATAACATACAGTGAAGCAACTTTCTTAAAGGTCATATAGAAAGTTTGAAAATTTTAGTGTCCAAAAGTTCGTTCGAAAACATAGAAAGCAAATCGTGTATTTTTCACTTTTTTTCTTCTATTTATTCACTTTCACACTTGATCACGAGCGTGTAACTAAGGCTCAGATTATGTTTTACATACGCAAATTCCAACAACAAAGTTATGGAAAAGATTGCAACTTTGGATCATACTTCTTTTGAGTTAGCGAGAGACTACGAAAATACGTGACGTCAAGGATTTAAATGAGGCTGTCTCTATAAAGGAAGAAAGATACAAATGACCATTTTTTTATTTATTTAATTCCTAAATAATCCCTCCTGTGTATGAAAATGATGTTCTTTTATTTTTCTTCGATATATTTAAATTTTAAAAAAGGTTCAAAATTAATAAGAAAGGGTGTATACATATGTTATCAAAATTAATCAAATTTATTATATTTCGCTTACAGGAATCAATTAAAAGAAAATTTGTTAGAATTTTTAATTTATGAATCAAGCTTTATTTATTCTTTTTTATTTTATTAGAAAAATTTTCATTCTTCCAACACAAATAATTAGATGATTAATATTAAAAACTCGATACTGTTTATATTAAAAGTTGTGAGATATCGTATACAAACTGCTTCCAAATTATTCAATGAGTTATTATGTTTCATATTTGACTTTACCTAAACAGACTACAATCCAGGAAAGTGAAGAATTTCGAGGTTGATGTTCCTTCATTTCTGGTTTGAATGATCAAACCAGAATGCCTTGATTCCTCAAAATCCTTATAAACATATGTTCCTCATTACCTAATCTTTATATAACCATCCAAGCTTTATATTATTTTGTGGTTAGATTGCAAAAATTGGCCCAACTTGCTCCATCTTGACCGTTAGATTATGAGATCCAACGCTCCAGAAACACCCAACCCCGGTCAAGTTTGGCACCACGAAATAGACCCATAAGAATAAGCAAATCTGTGGGTGGGGCTTTGACTCATGTGTCATCTTGATGATGATGATCCATCCATGATCGTTGACAAACATGTTAAAACATGTGAAAACTGGAAACTGAAGTCTTCCGTTTTAGTTACAAGTTATATCCATATATATATATATATATACATATATATAATTAAATAATGACTATATAATTAAAAAATATTAAGAATTGTAAGAATAAAAAAAACCTTCATGAATAAAAAAACTTTGGTTCCCTCAAGATCCTGTGATGTCCTTTTCGTATCTTTGAACGATCCTACGTTCCTGTCATCAAAACGACCTATCGTTTCTCGTTCGTTCTCATGCAAATTTCGACCCTTCCACTATATAATGTATCCAAACCTTTCTTTGGCTCTCCATCTGCCTTAACCATAAGCTCTATAGCACTACCACCACCATCTTCTTCTTCTTCTTGTAATCATCTAATCTTCTTGAGGGCAGAGAGATATAAAGTAACAAAAATGTCTCAGGGTGTTACAGTCCCAGCTTATTTCTTGGTCATTCTATTCGTAACTCGTTTACTGACCACAGCGGGAGGATCCAAGCCATGGTCGAGTTCTCTACCTCCTAAACTCCAAACACTTGACTTCGCAGACAAGCTTCGTGCCGACCCAGAAGCCATTGTATCAGCCTCTAGCGACTACGGTAATATTGTCCATCGAATGCCAGCTGCTGTTCTTTATCCTTCCTCCACGGACGACATAGTCAGCTTGATCAAGTTCGCGTACGACAATTACTCTACTCCCTTAAGCATAGCTGCTCGTGGCCGTGGACACTCGGTCCGAGGACAGGCCACGGCGCCTAATGGCGTCGTAGTGGACATGATGAGTCTCAGGAAAAGTAAGAACGGGACTGGTATCAGAGTCTCAAAGAACCCATCTTTGGGTTCTTACGTTGACGTTGGAGGGGAGCAACTATGGATCGATGTCTTACATGCGACATTGGAACATGGACTTGCACCGGTTTCTTGGACCGATTACTTGTACCTGAGCATTGGAGGTACACTCTCTAATGCTGGAATCAGCGGGCAATCCTTTCGCTATGGGCCTCAGATCAGCAACGTTTATGAAATGGATGTTATCACAGGTATGCATCCACAGGTTTTGCTTTAGCATTTAGTAGAGTCACTTCTTGTAGGAAAAGCCAATTCTGATTCGTGTTTGCTTTGAAACAGGAAAAGGAGAGCTTGTCACTTGCTCTGCGAAGAAGACTTCTGAGCTGTTTTATGCTGTTCTAGGTGGTTTAGGCCAGTTTGGCATCATTACCAGAGCAAGACTTTCTTTACAACCAGCACCAAAGAGGGTATTAACCAATCTTCTTGACTTGATGTGTGAAACATTTGATCAATTCAAGGTCATTCTCACCTCTGCAGGGTCTGATTCGACTGTTTTTGTTTTCAGGTCAACTGGATTCGAATGCTTTATAGTGATTTCTCTACTTTCACAACGGACCAAGAAAGACTGATATCAGTGAATGGAAGGAGACAAAGTAATGCACTTGATTACGTGGAAGGTTCACTTCTCATAGGTCCTCCAAATAATTGGAGATCTTCCTTTCCGTCCTCTGATATCCCAAAGATAATGTCCCTAGTAAACCAACACGGCATTATCTACTGTCTGGAAGTTGTCAAGTACTATGATGATCACACTCAACATACTGTAGACAAGGTATGTCGTTAATACTCGACATCATCGTCATTCCTGTTATGAAAAATGTTCAAAGAGTTAACCTTGCGTATCATTCTCTTGTAGGAACTCCAAGAACTGCTCAAGGGGTTAAGTTTCAATGCTGGATTTACGTTTCAGAGAAACGTTTCCTTCGTCCAATTCTTGGAAAGAGTTCGACGTGAAGAGCTAAAGCTTCACTCCCAGGGTCTGTGGGAAGTTCGTCACCCATGGCTGAACCTCTTCTTACCAAAATCTCGTATCTCAGATTTCAATTCAGGTGTCTTCAGTGACATTGTTCTAAAACGAAACATTACCACGGGACTTGTCCTTGTATATCCTATGAATCGAAACAAGTAAGTGAAGCTATAGTCTTTCTTGTCAGATAAACCTTTCTATGGTTCTGAACTTGGATCATTTGATTCTATGAAAGCAACCCATTAACGTTAATGCTCCGAATTTCTGCAGATGGGATAAAAGGACTTCCGCTGTTATTCCAGAAGAAAACGTTTTCTATACCGTGGGGTTTCTGCATTCAAGTGGTTTCGATGGCTGGCAAGCTTTTGATGATCAAAATAGAGAGGTCTTAGACTTCTGTGACAAAGCTGGTATTGAGATTAAGCAATACTTTCCCCATTACAAAACAAGAGAAGATTGGAGTAACCATTTTGGCTCCAAATGGAGCATGTTTCAAGCTAGAAAAGCTCGGTTTGACCCGAAAAGAATGCTATCTCCAGGACAAATGATTTTTCAGTGACATTTAAAGATGACAAGTTTTGCAGATGTATGATCATAGAAGCTAGTAGATGAGGATCCTATATATTTTCTTATAAGTTTACAACTGTAGAGATTCATGAAGACACCAAAATGGTCTACCACCATTTACGAGTACAAATGTGTACTCCGACAGAAGTTGAAACAAGTGTGGCCCCTGGAGACAAATTTCCAAAATTGAATTATGAATTTTTGTTTTTTCATATAATTATCAATTTCTTTCATAAAATATCTAAATAAAAATAAGCAATATATGATGTAAAAATATATATTGAAATACGTGTTAATCATAAAAATGAATATATTTTTTTACAATCACTTCATGAAAAATAATAGAATTTACAAGCAAGGGAAGAAAGAAACTACCAATAATCTTTTACTAAGGTTAACCTTTTGATAAAATTAATAAAAGGATTGAATTAAATAATTTTTTAATACAACGAGTAATTAATTAAATTTCAATATTTTTTAAATTTAAATAAGGTTTTTTATTTTCTGTTAAATTAAGAGTAATCATCATTAATTGAAACTAATTTAATTTTTCAGTGAATTAAGTGACTGTCACCATCTACATATGACTATGGGCCCTTTCCAACAAGGCTTGGATTGTTGGCTCGGCCTAGAATCCAGCTCTCCCTATTTGGGCTTAATGTTGGCCCAATAACTCATGAAGTCTAATTCAAAAACTGGTACTGGTAGGTTGGGATCAGCAGAGCCATGGCTATGGCTTCCTCTCTTCACGCTTCTAATAATTCGTTCGTCTTTCATTCTCTTCTTCAACTCCACACTCACTCCCCAAATGCCTGTTGTACCTTCGGAACACTCAAAGTCAGGGCTTCTTGTTATTGCTGTTCCAATGGTGCTATTCATGCTACTTACACAACGAAGACTAGGAGAAAGCCCAGGCCAAGCTTCTTACAATTAGTTCAAGGCAAATGGTCTCGTAAACTCACTTCCACGAGGAAGCAATTGCCATGGCAAGAACAAAAGCAACAATTTCAACAGATAGAAGAAGAAGAGGAGGAGGAGGAGGAGGACAAAGAGTGTTTAGAAAAGAAGCCAAATTCTGAGTTGGACTCGAGCCACTCAGTGACAACTTCATTTAATCAGTCAACTTCAGCTCCCTGGATTCATGGGGCAAAACCCAGAAAGATCAATTCGGTTTTTCGGCCTGAAAAGCACCAATTACTAGAGCAAGAAGAAGAAGAAGAAGAATATATAGAAAAGAGGCCAAATTCTGAGGTGGCCTCGAGTCAATCAGTGACAACTTCATTGAGTCAGTCAACTTCAGCTCCTTGGACTCATGGGACAAAAACCAAAAAGACCCATTCGTTGTATTGGCCTGAAAATGGAGAAAGAGTTGGTAGGTTCTCCGAGGTTAACGAAGGCAACGTACGAAATGTATCTGCCGTTGAGAAAACAGAAGGAGCACTGAAGGGCGTGAATTCCAACCCCAAAGTTACGGAAAAGATTGCAACTTTAGATGATAACTCTATTGAGTTAACTAGAGATGAGAAAATACCTGTCGTCAAGGATTTAAGTGAACCAGTCTCTACAAAGGAAGAAACGCAATATGAGGATAAGCGGTTGTTTAGTAATGTTGAGGTTATTGGTTATGGTGGACAAGTGGAGAAACGTGTTGTCAAGGATTCAAACGAAGCAGTCTCTGCAAAGGAAGAAGAGCAATATGAGGATAAGGGATTGTTTAGAACTATTGACTTTATTGGTGATGGTAGTGACAGTAATGGCAAAATTGAGTTGCCATGGGAGAGGGGGAGTGGAGTGGCGTCTGTAGAAGAGGATGGGAGGAGGAAGACAAGTAAAACAGAGTTGGCTGAGAAAACGCTGCCTGAGCATGAGTTGAAGAGACTAAGGAATGTGGCTTTGAGGATGCTTGAGAGATTTAAGGTTGGGGCTGCTGGCATTACACAGGACTTGGTGGATGCTATTCATGAGAAGTGGAAGCTGGATGAAGTTGTAAAGTTGAAGTTTGAAGAGCCCTTTTCGTGTAACATGAAGAGGACACATGAAATTTTGGAGGTGAGTGGTTACAGTTTGTTTCTTTCTTGTTGGCCATTTATGCGAGAGGAACCATTTCAATTATATTTCAGAGCTCTGGTGACTTTGGTTGAGTTCTTCCACTTAAGTGAGTGATTATATTTTAAATTTTATTAGTGTTTTAAAGTAGGGATTGTCTTAAAAGTGATGGTAAAGCTTTTATGGTGTTACACATTCTTTATGATTTATGGTCCAAGTATTTTATGTGATTCTTATTCTACTTGCATCTAAACTTGATTATATTTTCTGCTATATCAGAGGAGAACTGGAGGTTTGGTGATATGGAGATCAGGCAGTTCCATTGTCTTGTACAGAGGAATGACATACAATTTTCAATGTGTACAATCATATACCAAACAAAGAGAGGATAATGTTGATGTTTCGCTACATTCAGAGAGAATAGTGCGTGATTCTACACGTGATGCAGGGATAAAGCTCCTTGTTAACAATAAGTATTTGAAGAATCTATCTGAAGAGGAACTCATGGACTATAGTGAACTGAACAATTTGTTAGATGGGTTGGGTCCAAGGTTTAAAGACTGGTGTGGTCCAGAGCCATTGCCTGTGGATGCAGACTTACTTCCTCCTATAGTTCCTGGGTATCAACCGCCATTCAGGATTCTTCCTTATGGGGTAAGAGAGAGTTTGAAAAACAAAGAGATGACATTGTTTCGTAGGCTTGCGAGAAGAATGCCTCCACATTTTGCCTTGGGTATGGCAGAACTAATATGTTGCAGTTGTATACATTCAATCGTATGATTTTAATTCCAAATATTACTGTAGGAAGAAGCAGAGATCTGCAAGGTCTTGCAAATTCTATGGTGAAGCTATGGGAAACAAATGCCATTGCAAAGATTGCTATCAAACGTGGTGTACAGAATACACGTAATGAGAGGATGGCAGAAGAACTCAAGGTGAGGCATTGCCAAGACTACGGTGATGATTTTACTTGAACACTCACACGCAAACATATGACCATGGTTGTGCAATTAAACACATTTTCCCACTTCACATACAAAATCAGTCATCTAGTCCTTTGTCTTCTTCATTAAACTTTAATAGGCAGAGGAAAATTTTTGAAAATGAAATATGTCACGCTGTCTATTTATGATCTAGATTGGAATCTGTTTTCCAGCAACTACTATTTTAACGGATGATGAGTGGTGTCTGAATTTTGTCTTTACAAGTGCATAAGGACATTCTTATCTTCCTTCCTTGACAGGGTAATGTTATTGTCAGGATCCTATTTGGATCAATTATTCAGCACTCTGATTTTGTTTTCATTTAAATTCTTATCAAAGACAGGCTGCTAAATTTGATATTTTAATTGAAGTTTGAGATTCTGGAAACCTACTATGTTCTACCTGCCTGATCTCATATTACATACCCATCATTGACAGTATCTTCCTTCTGTTTTCTCTTCTTTTTCTTACAGTAACTGTTGCATTCCTGTCTTGCAGATACTGACTGGGGGAACACTTCTTTCTAGAAACAAGGAGTACATTGTATTTTATAGGGGAAATGACTTCTTGCCACCTGCTGTTCGGGAAAAACTGAGAGAGAGGCGGCAAGTTAGTTACCTCAAACATGATGAGGAGGAGGAAGCCCGGCCTGTGGCATCAACTTTTATTGATTCTACATCTAATACTACTGTGGGCTCATTGGTTGCTGGCACCCTTGCTGAAACTATAGCAGCAAACTCTAGGTGGGGGAATCAACCAAGACGTGAAGATGCGGAGGAGATGATGAGAGAATCAGCTTCAGCCAGGCGAGCCTCATTAATCAAACGTCTTGAGAATAAACTAGCTATTGTAAGTAAAAGTTATCTGAACTAAAGAGATTCTATGATATTTGCAAACCTTCTCGAGCACTGTTTTGATGATAGAATATATAGGCGAAAGGGAAAGTCACAATTGCTGAGAAGTCGCTAGCAAAACTACAGCAATCTCTGCAGCCAGCTGAACTGCCAACTGATCTAGAGACCTTAACTGATGAGGAGAGGTTCCTGTTTCGCAAGATTGGTCTTAGTATGAAACCATACCTTCTCCTAGGTAAGTACGTATGGCCACCTTGATTCCAGACTTGGTGATTTTAAAAGGAAGTGTTGGTTATGCTTATGTTTTCTGTTGCAGGCCGGCGAGGACTCTATGGTGGTACCATAGAAAATATGCATTTACACTGGAAGTATCGTGAATTGGTGAAGATAATTGTTAAACGGAAAAGTTCTGCACAAGTAAAGCACATTGCGATTTCATTGGAGTCTGAGAGTGGTGGAGTTTTAGTATCAGTAGATAGAACTATGAAAGGTCATGCTATTATTGTCTATCGTGGAAAGAATTACATGCGGCCTTCTGAAATGAGGCCGAAAAATTTACTAACGAAAAGGCAGGCTTTGGCCAGGTCAATTGAACTTCAGAGACGAGAGGTAACATTAAGATTGAGGTTTATGCACCTTTATGTGAATTAAGATGCGTCATCTTTCTTTTCACCTGATTTTTTTATTTACAGGCATTGAAGCACCATATCGTAGATTTACAGGAGAAAATTGAATTGCTCAAGTCTGAACAGGTATGACATTGCTTTTTGTCGTGTATTCCATTATGACTGAATATTGCATAAGCTATGCTGTTTGTTTACTTAATTTTTATTTCAGGAAGAGACCATTTATTTAGATAAGTACTCTATGTTGGATGATTCCTCGCTTTCTGATGGTGATGATGAAGAGGTAAATAAAACGAACTCTTGCAATCTTTCAAGCATGAACCATGTAGATTGTTGCATCTGAGCATGACAACATATTGCATTAATCTTTTTGTTTGGACAATAATTTCAACTCAAAGCTACCTTTAAATCGTTAATCTATTCGCATTTTGAAACTTTATGTGGATGATTGTGTGCTAGTAATCTAACAAGCGAACACAGTGCTTCACACGGATCATTTGTTTAGGGATTGGGGTCAATTCTGGTATTACATGCAAAACAATGATCCTCCTTTTGAGCCTTTGCTCTGTATGCAATTGGACTTACCTTCTCCAGTCTTAAGTAACATTGTGTGAGTTGCATCAGAGACATAGCATTTATGGTAGATGAATTAACAAATTGCTATACTCCAACACAGCAGCACGAAGCAGAGGGAACATATCTTGAAGAACACGACAGCTGCAATGAAGACGCTTATGACCAAGAATAGAATTCAATTCACCTGACAGCATGAAGAAGGCGATACGAGCATGTCGCATGGCAGGATTATGTGCATCAGGCTCACGGGGTGGTATCTATATCAATGAGGATAATCTTAAGCACATGATGGTGTCACTGCCTGCAATTGTACAGTGTAAGCACAAATGTCTAACGAACAAATACATTATCCGATTCCGATCCGATTCGAGGCATGACAGGTTTTCACTGTCCACTTAGCTTTGATGAATGGATTGAATTGAAGCAAAGGTAGAATTGGAGTCGTTGAAAGTTATCATAAGTTGCATGTGTAAGTTAATTTTCCTTCTGAAAATATGCAGAGTGATTACAGAGTCCAGACCATTACAGAGAAATGCCTTTTGCAGCCAACCAACTTTTATTACAATGGTTTAGGAGTTTGCTAACTTTGCTCATACCTCAAACACCATTCTCTTTATATAGTGAACAGGCAGTACGGATGAAAGATCAAACTTTTAAATCAAGGCTTGATCCCTGTATATTGGTTGATTGCTGATAAAAGGAATTCTGATGAAATTTATGGTTTACCGGTTGGAATAGATAAGAAATGGAATAGTTATTCTTAAGAATACGATAGATTAGGAATAGAATAAAATGAATATTAATTAATTTAGTTTATTTATAAAAATTTCTAATAATGATGCATGTCATTCGTTTGAAAACATAAATTTAGAATGACAAAGAAATCACTAACAAAAAGATCAAAATATTTATTATAGCGTTTATTAATTTTGTTTATTATTATTATTATTAATTTTTCTTATTATTATTATTATTAAGGAAAATAATAATAATAATGATACTAATAATAATGAAAATAATGAAAAAGAGAGAAATGATGTTTTTATTTATTTCACGTTTTGCAGGTAAGGACAGGAGAGAGGTATCTTTAATTATTCATTAAAATATAGGAATAATTAAGCCTGAGATTAGTTATTATATATATTATTTTTTAATCAAACAAAAGAATAACCATTCAGTAATAAAATAGTTATTCAATCAGAGAGGCCATTATTGATATCATAAAAGGAAAGACGAAAGATCAAACAACGGTTAGTATGAATTTAATCTTTTTAAAAACAAGACCGTTGAAGAAGAAAAATCAGAGACAAAAGTCAAACTGAACTATTTTTCTCCAAATAAAAAAAAGGCAATAATACAGTTTGGGAAACCATTTAACGCGGATTTGGACAAAAAAAATCTCAGAGTAATTAAATAATAAAAATAGAAGTTTCGAAAATGTCTCCAAATTTCTCTGAAAATGTTGACTTTTCATTTTTAGTTTTTGGATTTTTTTAAGAGCAAAATGGATGTATAACCTATTTTTTTTAGTAACAAAATAGGCATAAAAAATCAACCTACTCAAATTTTATTAAATAGATACGAGATAACGGCAAAATTTGATGCCTTTTGGTGAAATTATATTAAGTTCTTTGATAAATATTAAATTTCAATATAATGATATTTAAATTATAAATAAATAGAAAAATATTTTTGATATAATAATTAAATATTTTAAAAAAATATTTTTTAAAAAAACTTTGCAAATTTATATAAATTAAAATTTTTAAAAAGTCAAACTAGAAGAATATAATGTAATTAACCGTAAAAACGAATGCTGGAGGATAGGTGACGCTGAAAATAATAGTCTCTATATACATTGATTGAATCATAATAGTGAACATCAAAATATGTTCACACTTGCCTCTCTGTGAGGGTAAGTGAAAGGGAGAGTCTCTTGTGAGGGTTTCTAATATTTAATTTCATTCAAATCTAAGGTATTGTTCACATATGCTTCCTCCTTCCTTCCTCCTTCCTCCTTCTTCCTGCTTCCTTCCAGTGGTTTTTGGTTGAAGAAGGTCTCAATCAAGAAAGCAGGTTTAGAGTAGGGCCAAACTTCAACTAAGTAAAAGAGTGGGGACCTCAGAAGAAGAAAGCTGCGTTTCACCAAATCAAGTTTCAAACGTACGAAATATCAACTGAAGTTATCTCTTCCACTTTTGCTGTTCAAACCCGTCCTATTCACATATTCATAAAATTATTAATATAGTAAAAGTAGAACAGCTTATCTGTTGCCATAAAATATTGAATTCTATTTATATTATTTCTAATTTTATTTTTAAAGCATTCGTTAGAATAAGCTCTAATATTTTCAGCCATTTAAGTTAAATTTTAATATTTTAAATAAAAAATTTAATTTAGTTAACTTTTTATTAATGAAATGTCATATTAAAATTAAGGTGACATTGCTGAAATCATGGAATGTAAAATAGTAATAATAGAATATACTTTTTAAAATAAATTATGTAATAATAGGATTTTTTAATTATAAATGTATTATCGTATTCACCAATTTTAAAATATATTCTAAATGTTTTGAAAATTTTAAAATATTGTAATTCTAGTTATGTTTTATTATAAATATTAAAATTGGGCGTTAATGTTAGAAGGCCTAACTCACTCTCAAAAGTCAGCTCAAGAGGAGGAGGTTTGCACATTATTATAAATTGTTGAATGTTTTTATTCTTATCTTATGTGAAATTCCTGACACATCCCTCTCATTCCAGAGCAGGGCTGGGCATCTGATGGCATATTGAACAAATGGACATAATCGGGCACCACTCTAAACTATCGAGACAATCTAGCTCTGATTCATGTTAGAAGGCCTAACTCACCCCCAAAAGTTAGCTTAAGAGGGGAAGTTTGCAAACTATTATAAATTGTTGAATGCTCTTATATTTGTTTGATGTGGGATTCTTGACACACCCCTCTCAGCTCAAACCAGGGCTGAAAATCTGATGGACATATTAAGTAGAGTGACAGAATCGGGCACTGCTCCAAATTATCGAAACAATCAGATTCTGATACTATGTTAAAAGGCCTAGCTCACCTCTAAAAGTTAGCTCAAGAGGGAAAAGTTTGTACATTATTATAAATTATTAAATGCTCTCATATTAGTATGATGTAGATTTCTAACCGTTAATATAACATTAAAAAATATATTGATCATTGCAGATGTCAACGGGAGGTTGGGTAGCACGAGGCTTACTCGTAGGCTAATTAGCTCGGTTCATCTTTATTTTTATTAAAAAATTTAGAAAATGACGTTTCTTAATGTCTTGCCTATCCGCGGGCTGATTGATCTAATCTATTCTCTTACACGTGTAAGAAGGAAAGTTGTAGAGAAAGTAGGGAGAAAAAATAATGAGGACCTAGAATCGAACAACACCCAAATTGTCCGTATTCAATAAAGACATCACGATTCACGAGATTGTGATTCTAATTAAGTCGTTCATATTCAGGTATAACATTCTATTTTTAAGCATATTATAATAAACTACTTAGGTACTTTTAGATCCTAAAACTATAGTGGTGGGAATAAAACTTTTTGTTAGACAAAAAGACAAAAAGTTGAAGAAAAAGAAGAAGCATATCACCAAATTTACAACAAAAAATTAATAATCAAATTGACGAATAACAATTTTAAATTTTAAATAAAATTTATAACATGTTAATTAAAATATGAAAAAGAGTTTTAATTTAAGGATATCTTAATTAAATATGTGATTTTTATTTTAAAAAAAGTTTAACAATTATTTACTTTTATTTTTAGCAATGATTTATAAAGTAGAAGAAACCAAACATTTCCCTAAAATTTAAA
>JAOTIZ010000008.1:2600330-2616495 GCA_027123425.1 Erythroxylum panamense | reverse complement strand
CAAATTCAAATCATGAAATTCTCAAATCGCAACTAAATTGGTTCATCAAAACTTCCAATTTCAAACATTCATCAATGTTGTCACTAGCATCAATCTCAAATAACATCATAACTTGTATCAACTATAACTCTTAACTCCGATCTCGAAAACTTGCACACTTGATCTCATTGGAAAGATAAAAGAGCAAACTACAACTTCAAAGAAGTCAATTTTGGCCAATTCTATTTCAATCATTTACTAATTTCCTTTGTATCAGCATACACATTTTCATTCTACACTTAACCTCAATGCACATGATTTCCTACATTTAAAAACATCATGCCATTAGCCAAATTTCCTCACTTGCTTTTGCATAATGTCTCACATATATGACCCTAATTCATACTAAGGCTTCTCAACTCACTGTTCTTACATAAACCCATATCTCATTAAGGTACAAATAACATTTATAACTCAATTTATACACCAACACATTCATTTACTTTCATATTCACATCTCTAATTTCCACTCAAGGATCAGGGTCCAACATCGACAGCCCCAAGAGTCGCAAATTTTTTTTTAATTTTGTGTTGTGTTGTTGCCTAATCCCGGGATGGAAGTAAGTAGATCGGGAAAATTCGAAGCTAGTGGAACGGTTTGTGCCCTCAAAGGGGAAGAGACACCGTCGGTGGCGTTGGGGGAAGACAGCAGGGGAGTCGGGGACGAAGACAGCAAGGAGGTTGTGGTGGTCGCGATCCGTGGCAATGACGAGGAGGAGTTGGGGACGAAGACAGCAACAAGGAGTCGAGGAAGGAGTCGGCGAAGAATAGGCTGAAGGAGTTGGTCAGAAATGTCAAAAGGGTTGTGGTATATGCAGGAGACAGGGACAACGTGTCCCTATCCGTTCTTTTTGAGAGGGACAGAAATCCTTGTCCCTATCTATAGGGGATGGGAGACAAAACTTGTGGGACAGGAACCAAACACTCAAGGGGTCGGATTTTTTGGTCCTGTCTATTGTCCCCACTCACGGGGACAGTAACCAAACACAGGATTAGTGAATAAATGCAGACTGCAGACAATATGATATGTGGTTCCCGAATCCAAAATCTAAGTAGAGGACTATAAGGAAGATTTGGCAGATAAAGATGTACCTTTGATATCTTTGGTAAGTGTGTTGACCTGAGGTATAGTGACTGAATTGTGTGAGACATCTTAGTCTTTATTCAGTAAATCCTTCAACTGACAATATTCTTTTGGTGTTAAGTTGAAATTGGATGAAGATGCTTTTCTGTGTGTGTTTGGAGTGGCATTTCTGGCAGCTGTGATAGGTTCAAGGTGAGTTTCTGGATGATTGACAGATTTAAATCTAGATTTGAAGCTGTATCTTGATTGATAAGTATTCATTTTTCCATTTCCTGACACAAAGTTGGGTGGAAACCCATGCTTTCTCTAACATTTATCTTCTTTGTGTCCCTTATAACCACAAAAGATACATAGTGTTCTTTTGTTTGATTGAAAAGTTTTTCGGGTATCTGTTTTGGAAAAAAATGCTTGAGATTCATAATTGGGTAATTGTGATGCTGTTGAAAGAAACTGTCGTTCATGTTTAACTACTATGGAAAAAAAACCTTTTTGACATCAGGTAATGGTTTAATCAGCATGATTTGTGACCTAACAGTGGAGTAGGATTCATTTAAGCTATTCAAGAAACGTATAACACAATCGCTGTCTTGATAGGATTTAATGATGCTCAGCATATCACAATGGCATTGAGGGTGACATTTACATTTAGGCAATGGTCTTAAATTGTGAAATTCATCCCATAACATTTTTAAATGAGTGTAATAATCAGAGATAGATAGATTTCCCTATCTAAAATCATAAATTTCTTCTTGCAGATCTGAAATTCGATAGGAATCTGCTTATGAGAATCTGTCATGCAAGTCTTTCCATACATTAGCTGCTGAATCCAACCAAATGACACTCTGAGCGATGGACTCATTGACTAAGCGCATTAGCCAGGATAATAACATGGTATTATATCTTTCCCAATATACATAAGTAGGATCTTCATTGACCTAGACCATGAATGATAGTTGGGTCCAGTCAGAAGAGAAGATACCAGAATAAGAGAGGGATTTTCATTAGGATGAATGTAATATGGTGAGGCTGGGTGGTATTTGGGTCTTTGGATTTGTACTTGAGTTTGGCTGCCAACTATACTGGCATAAGATGGCTCGGACATGATTGCACAAAATCTATGTCAGGGTAAGGAGAGGTATTGGAGTCAACTGAGAAGAGGAAAAACAGAAGAAGGTAAGCTCTGATACCATGATGAAATTATGTTGTGAAAAGGTCGAACATTCTTCTAGCCAACTTTATCGATGATTAATTGCCTATATTTATAGGCATGTTTTTAGGAATACAGTAGAAGTATCTAGAGGTAGTCCAAACTATAACAAATTTGTAACAACTTTTGGACAACTGAGAATAGCAGATACAGATTACAAATGAGCTTGGGTTATTATTTGAGTTTCATATGTGTCTGACCTAATAGATCCATATTCTATAGAATTCTTTTGTTGCATGATGTCTAAGTTTTTGGAGTGTTCTTGTGCGTCTCTCACCTTCTCTTCTTTCTGCACGTCTCTCACCTTCTCTGTATCAAAAGGTGATGTAGAACGTTGTGATCCTCTTTCGAAAAGGAGTAAGATTGAAAGGAGAATGGACAAGATAATACAAGTTCTTTTCAACACTTTGATTTCGTTTTCATTTATTGGCTCTTTATTTTTTGGTATTGAGACCAGAAGAGATATTAGCGGTGGAAGGTATAGAAGATGATACCTACATCCTAATAACACAAAAGTGTTTTACGAACCTCAAAAACTATTGCTTGCTGCATTTTTGCATTTTTTGACGCGACTTATATTATACGGATATCTGATACCAATATCATCATATGTGTCAATTGAAATCGTGAAGGTTTTACAAAGCATTTTCATTAACCAAGATCACAAAATGTATTACAAGGAAAATGTCAAGTCGGCGCATGCACAAACATCTAATTTGAACGAGGAACTTGGGCAAGTTGATACTGTGCTATTAGACAAAACAGATAATTTGATATGCAAATTAATGGAGTTTCGTTTGTGCGTGTGTGTGAGAGAGAGACAGAACGGATGCAAGATTTTCTGCTTCTAACTTTAGTGTGCCCCTTATTTCGATACGATCCCAATCGTCTAATTTTTATGGGCTCTATTTATTGAATGAATATATTTTTATAGAACAAAATAATAGAAATAGGTGATATAATCCTTAAAATAGGCGAACGAGCAAGATTTAAAAGAAGGGAGGACACAGACTTATAAATAAATTAAATAAAGAGGAGTTCTACATTTATAAATAAATTAATATTTTAATATTTTAAAAAGTTAGTTTTGTTTTATTATATAAATTGACATGATATAAAGAGTAAACTTATTTTAATAAAATTATTTTTCAAATATTATATGCTTAGCACTTAATACAATTATTTGAATTTTTTATTAAAATAAAATTAATATTTAACATTTTTTTAAATGCTAAGATTATAATTATTAACTTTAAAATATTTAGGTAAAACTTATCGATAGCAAAAAATTAAAAACCAAAGTGACCATTTTGCCCTAACTGTTAAGCCACTCAACACTCTACACCCTTGCTTTGCTGTCAAGTGGCAGCTGGTATGGTCACTCAGTTCAGTTTCGTTACTTTGACGACTCCTCCTTTTTTTGTTGTGGACTCTGTTCCTAAGGATATGTGCTACCAATCTTTTATTCTCCTCTTTCATTTCTTTTAAGGTACACCTCACTCTCTTTAAATTACTATATTAAGATATGTTACATTTTATATTTAATTAAATTTTATATTTAAATTAAAAATTTGAAAATAAGGTTGTCGGTTATATAACACAACTATTATGATAATGTTGTATAAAATGGAGTCGGTGTAATTAACACACCGTTGTATTTTAACCACATATTTAGATGGATGAAGGAGTGACAAGTGGACTTCATGCACGTTGCAGACCGACTGACCGCCTGATCTCCACCTTTGGTCGACCGAGAAATCCAACGGCTGAGACTGACATCTTTACCGATTTTAACAGTAGATAATTTATCTACAGTCAAAATATCATTAGCTAACTCAGGGTGCAGGAGAGTTAGTAAGGGATTCTCCTGATTTAAGTAAAGTCAATGGTTTAAATCGTCCTCATGTATACAACCGTTTAAAACTTAGGGCCAAAACTTTGCTTCCCGTAAAAGACCTACCCAACTCAAACGAGGATTAATCTAAAAATGGATGACTTAAAAGTATCTTCTCATAATTAAAACCTTCCTAAAATATCTCGCATACGACCCAAAAAAAATCATTATCTACTACAAAATCTTCACCGCTTTGCTGCCCACAAAAGGCGACAGGTGGACGGTCAATTTAGTTGACAGAACAATGAGGGGCCAAAAGGAAGTTCCCAAAAAGTTGAGGGACCGAGATGAATAAAACAAATCAAAACAACGCATACAAAGTGTACAAAAGTAATGGACACGTGTCGCTCGTCCTTTTCCGTTTTGATTCTTGTTATAAATGAAACACCTACCCCCACTTCTCTGTCTTATCGTATTTTCTCTCTCCGAAACTAGCTCATTCACGACCATGACGGTTACTGATGTTGATGATCACGGAGGCGGTGGTGGAGGAGGTACGGCTGCAAATGAAGAGAGAGTAGAGGTAGCAAACACGTCAGTTAGTGATCGGGACTTTACTAGTCCGGCCATTTGTGTCTCGTCGCCGCCGTCCTTTACGTCCGTGAAGACGGAGAAAGTTGAGACGGAGGCAGTCCAAGCGTTGAAGATCAAAGAAGAGGAGGAATACGAGGATGGAGACGGAGACGGTTGTTGTTTGAATGGATGGTCATCGTCGTCATCTTCTTCGGTGTTGTTTCCCAAGCCTGTAGAGGGGTTACATGAGTCCGGCCCGCCACCGTTTTTAAAGAAGATCTTTGAGATGGTGGAGAATCCCGAGACTGACTCTGTAATATCGTGGAGCAAGAGTCATGATAGTTTTATCGTTTGGGACTCTCATGACTTCTCCAAAAATTTGCTTCCCAAGTATTTTAAGCACAGCAATTTCTCCAGCTTCATTCGCCAGCTTAACACTTATGTATGTTTATAGCTACATATATGTTAGTAATATGCACTTGTTTGTGCTATTGTCTGGCCTTTATATCTAGTTCGTATTAGGCGTGTTTACTTTTAGGTAGGTGGTTGCATAATATGCGTTTTTGTTTCTTATACGTCGTCACTTGGTATTCTTGAAAGTTAATATAGATTTGTGTTTGTGTTGGATGAAAATATTGGTTAAAAGCTGTTGGTTATTTTGTACGGTTGGAAATTGGAGTTGATAATGCAGGTAAAGTTAAGGACATAAAGATCCATGAGTGAGAATCTGGTTATTATCTACTACTCATATTATGATATGCTAATTGTTAACCTGCTTTGGTAATTGAGCTGTTATCATAATGATCATGTATATAAGATTTGGTTTTCGAAATAATAAGATCAGCCAAAACGGAAATGAAGAATTCACAAATGATTTTGGTATTGATCAGTAATGCAAGTTTTTTTTAGTCCTATCATATTATCTGCATATGAAATTCTACATGAAGATGATCCCAATTGGTGTAAGCTTTTCAGTTCATTACTGATTAATCGAAGTGTTGAAAATTGATTACAGGGGTTTAGAAAGATCTATCCAGATAGATGGGAATTTGCAAATGAAGGGTTTCAAGGAGGGAAGAAGCACTTGCTCAAAAACATTAGGAGGAGGAGTAGGTATAACAAGCAGCAGAATGTGGGGGTTGATACAACAAAACTTGATCTAGAGGCTGAAGTTGAGAGGTTGAAGAATGACCGTGAGTTCATGAAGATGGAAATCTTAAATCTTAGACAACAACAAGAGGACTCGCGTAATCAACTGATTGCAGTCCAAGACCGTGTTCAAGTTGCCGAATGCCGGCAACTGCAGATGTTCATTTTATTGGCTAAAACCACCAAAAACCCTGGCTTTATTCAACAACTAATGCAGAAGAGAAAGCAGCAAGGAGAGTTGACTGAAGGCGAATTCAGAAAGAAGATGAGACTTCTTCACACCCAAGTCCCTGAAAGCCAGCCCGATGCTTTGGGTGCCAGCCAAACTGTGAACTGCAGGAACCAAGCTCAGGAACAATTAGCAGCAATGCAGAACGAACTTGCTGAGACATTGCCAGACACCAATGAAAGCCTCATGTCCAAACTCTTTGCCCCTCCCATGAATGATGAGTTCGGCAGCCCTTTTCAGGATCCTAAGGCCAGTATGATGTGTCGAGCAGGTACTCAAGATGTGTCATCTATTTATGATATAATGTCTGAGAATCTATTTGACAACAGTTCAGTTGTGGAGAATCCTGTTGAAGAGGACGTAGATGTGAATGACTCAAATTTCTACCTTGAATTAGAGGATTCGCTAGGCAGGCCACGAACTGGGGATGCGTACACTGAGCTGGTGGAACATGCGAGTTGTGTTGGATAAATTCCCCTATTCGGATAGTATTCTCTTGGGTGTGCATATTACTTACTCCCTAAATCCTGATACAGGAACTTGAAAATATTCTGACGCAATTCACGCAGGGGTTCCAGGGATGACTCGGGAGTCTATAGAGATGGTTCTGTTATTCGTAGAATTTTGAAGAGAAAATGAGTTTAACAGTTCTGTATAGAATTTTCAATATTGCAGACGGCGGACATCGCCTCCAAATTCACCTGGCATCTTCAAATTTCTGATCATTATGTTCTCTTAGTTCCTGAATTATAAGCATCTAGGTAGATTTGTAAAAATTGGGACTATCAAGTACATAGTTGGAGCTGTAGTTTTAACTCTTCTAAAGGAACTAGGATCAAACTTCTTGTATCTTAGCTACTTACCGCAGGTTACAGAATGATAGTATACAATCCTTTTCCCTTTCCTAGTTAAAAATAGTCGTGGTTGGACATTGAAGACGGTGCTCGAACAAAACCAATAGTCGTGTGCAGGTGTTTGGTTATGGTTATGGTGAGTTTCAAAATGAATTGTGTGGAAGCACACGTGTTTGGATATGGTTATGGTGAGTTTCAAAATGAATTGTGTGGAAAGCTGCTATAATAATGATTCATATGATTGGTAGGTGGGGTCTCAAGTGGTGGAGAACGATAAGATTTGCTTAACCAAAATCAGCAAGGATAAAGCACAACTCGAGTTAGCAATCGCATTCAGAGATGTTTCCTTTTCTTTGACAGTTTCTTTTTCTTTCAAGTTAAGCTCTCCAATCCCTAATGAAATGATGACCGAAGGGCACTTCTCAGTTCCAAATGACTGTAAGTGCAAACCAACTACGTTCTTACATGTTATAGGTTCAGCAATTCAGGCTCCAAGCCAAAACTGGGAAAAAGTAACCCTTACGTAGAATTTTTAGTAGCTAGATTCTGTGCCGAAAAGGGCAAGCAGAAGGTTCAGTATCCCATGTTCTGATTTCTTATTCACGATTCATACCACTTGACTCACCAAGCCTTGAATTCTGTATACATTTTATAATACTAATGGAATCCGATTAAATAACATACTCGATCTTATATGACTCGAATATATTACTTGTTGGTTCACCCTGAAAAGTCTTTGCTTTCATGCAACAGGAATCCATACATATCAAATTCTTCTGCAATTAAAAACGGAATTTGAATGACAAGCGAATGCTAAACTTAGAGATTACATATGATTCTATTGATGAAGGCATACTGATTAAGAGTATTTCGTCAAAGTATCAATAAAATTTCATCAGAATGATGAGAGCGGACATTATTCATTTTTACATTTATTTTCAAATGAGTACTGTTAATTGACAAAAAAGTAATAATTCAATGTCTAATTATAAGGAATATATCAGTTTAAAATAAGAGAATTATAAGAAAATATAGTATATGCACGAATAATTAATATAATTTAGAGTAAATAATTTAAATTAAAAAATGATATTCATCGTATTAAGTAATTTTTAAAATAAATCTCTTTAATTTTGATTTTGTTATAAATTTGTACTTTTATTTTATTTTTAAATTAAAAAGAGAAACTATGATACTCAAAATCAACAGAAATTAAAAATGTGTTATATCTTTCTCGGACTAAACATCCAACAGAAACTTGAAAACTATGTTAACAAAGACATGTAAGGAAATACACTTTCAACTCAATTTCTAACATGATATCAGTTCTCATAAAGATCTAAACCTACTGTTTGCCTCAAAAGGAGACCTATTATTTAAGTAACTAGAGAAGGATTTGAAGTCTGCATGGAGTAAGAGGTCGATAGTATTGCTTGCCTTCGGAGGGGGCCTATTTGACCTCAATCAGAAGTTCAACCCTGGTGAAAATTATTTATATACTTCTCTAGATTGTTTAACTTAAAAAGGGACTCATATGTGAGGGCATGTGAGTGTCCTATATCGAAGAAAGAGAGGAAAAAAGACTAACATATAAGCCTAGTAAGCTATTCCACCTATTGCCAATTGGTTTTAAGATGGAACCTCAATTAAACTTGTGCATGGTCTAATTTTTCTCCTCGTATAGGCCCATAGGTTTATTGCAAATTTGACTTGGTATCAAAGCTTTAAGTTATGATAACCTAAGCATATTCTGGCCTTCATTGCCATATTTTTCCAGCCTTTATAGCAGACATTTTTTCTTGCCATATGTTCTCTTCTTCTTCTATCTTCCACACATTTCGGCCTTAAATGCCCGAACTCTATCAAGCAAGATGTCATAAATCGAGGAGTCTACAGTTAAGATTAGAGAGATTGCCAAAATCCATTCGGAAGAGGAAATTCGAACCCAACAATCTGGAGAATTACAGAGTATTCCAGCCACTTATAAGTTAAATGGAAAAAATTATCTCAAATGATCTCAACTCACCCGAACTATGTTGAAAGGAAAGTGGAAGATTAGTCATCTCTCAGGTGTAGGGCCTAATCAGGGGATTCACAATTTGAAGCATGGGATAAAGAAGACACTATGATCATGGCGTGGTTATGGGGTTCTATGGTTCCAAAAATGAGTGAAACATGTATATTTTTGGCCACTGCCAAGGACTTATGGGATGCAATCCAACAAACTTATTCTAAAGATACAGATGCAACACAAGTGTACAAAGTAAAGGTAAAAATTGTTGCTGTAAAACAAGGAAACAAAACAGTCACGAAGTATGCAGATCAATTGAAATCCTTATGGCAAGAATTGGATCACTACCAGGTGATAAAAACCAAGTGTTCTGAAGATGCAATAGTTCTAAATGCTTTCATTGAACAAGATAGTGTTAATGATTTTTTGGATGGACTAAATCCAAAATTTGATCAAGTAAGGACACAAATTCTTGGGAAGTTGAAGGTTCCATGTTTTAATGAAATAATGGTTTTAATCCGAAGTGAAGAAAGTAAGAGAGGGATGATGCTTAAATCACAAATCATTGATAGTTCAACTATGGTGGCTAGTAATAGCAAGTCAACCACAAATACATAGAGATGAGCAGTTCTTGAAGGAAGAAAAAATAATCAGTCTAAGCCTTAAAACTGTGATGAATTATGGTGTACTTATTGCAATAAACATTGACATACGTGTGAGAAATATTGGAAACTTTATGGAAAGCCTTCAAGCTGTAAATGAGGTCAGAAGGTAGATCAGCCATTGAACAATGGAGAAGTGCACATTGTTGCTGTATCACAAGACGAATCAATATTATAAGAGCTGAGTAGCCTTAACAAAGAAGAAATTGAGAGGGTAAGACCACTTACCAACAACCATGGGAAACTTGAAAAGCCTTCAGGTACTTGTTCTTTGGCATATTCAGGTGAGTTTCCTTTTTCTTTTGGATTAAATGTCTCGGGTACAGACTTCACTAACTCTTGGGTTATAGAATCGGGAGCAACTGGCTGTATGACCCACTCATCCAACATCTTTATAACATACCTTTCATGTCCAAGTAGTAGGAAAATAGTCACAACCGATGGATCCTTAACCATTGTAGCCAGTTTAGGTGATTTCAAAATAAGTCCATCAGTAATTCTAAGAAATGTCCTTCCTATTCATAAGCTGTCCACAAACCTTGTTTCCATACAAAAACTCTCTCGAGATTTATCTTGTAATGTAATTTTTCATAGTAGCTATTATGTATTTCAGGATAATAATTCGAGGGGGAGGATTAGGACGTGCTAGGGAACAGGATGACCTTTACTATCTGGAAGCACCAAGCCAAACATGACCAAAAGTAGGTTACCACATTCCTTCATTTCATATTTTGTTTCTTCCAGTAAAGAGAAAATTTTACTTCGCCATTATCGACTTGGACATCCATCATTTAGGATTATTAAGATTATGTTTCTCTCTTTGTTTAAAGGTTTAGATGTTGAAAACTTTCATTGTGAGGTGTGCGAACTTGCTTAACATAAATGTGTACCTTTTCCGAGTAGTAATAAAAGAAGTTATATTCCTTTCTATCTCATTCAAAGTGATATTTGGGGTGCATCTATTGTCTCTAATATTTTTGGGGCAAAATGGTTTGTTTCTTTCATTGATGATTGTACTCATATTACATGGATCTTTTTGCCCAAACATAAGTTTGATGTTAGTACCACACTCCCCAACTTCTATTCTATGATCAATAATCAATTTAGGGTCAATATCAAAAGACCATTATACGATTTAGAAAGTTTTTGAGTGGGGTAAAATTTTAATGGGAGCAAAATTTTATTTTTTTATGGAATCAAAACTTAAAATAATAATTTTTTATATAAATTTTTTTTGAGGCAGTGGAGGAAAGTGCCCTCACTTGTCCCCAATGTCAATCCGTCCATGCTCTTGCACATTTTCTGTCGTTTAAGAATTTTTCATAATCTCATGGAGCTTTCCTTGTAAGCCTAAATACCATCACCATTCCTACCACCCTATTTGAGGCTTTATCTAAAGGAAAATGGAAACAAACTATGAATGTGGAGATAAAGGCATCAGAGAAGAACAAAACTTAGGAACTGGTTAAGTTACCAACAGGCAATAAACCGGTGGGTTATTAATAAGTGTATACGGTGAAGTATAGAGCTGATGGGTCAATTGAGAGACATAAGACACAATTGGTGGACAAGGGGTATATTCAAAATTATGGAATTGATTATCTAAAGACCTTTACTCCTGTTGTAAAGATGAATACTATTAGAGTGTTATTGTCACTCGTAGCTAATTATGGTTGGAATTTGCAACAGTTCGATGTCAATAATGCATTCTTAAATGGAGATCTAGAGGAGGAGACATACATAGAGGTTTCGCCTAGTTATAAGAATAACATAGCTACTCATACTGTGTGTAAATTGAAAAAGACATTGTATGGCTCAAGCAATCACTATGGGCATGGTTTGGTAGATTTGTAAGAGTTATGTTGGCCATGTGATATAGCCAAGGAGACCACACACTATTGATTAAACACTCTCCCTCAAGGGGAGTTACAACGCTTTTGGTATATGTCGATGACATAATAGTAACAAGAGATGATGTTAAGGAAAAAAAGGTTTTTAAGTTAATGTTTCGCTAAGGTTTTGAAATCAAGGCATTAGGGAAGCTAAAGTATTTTGTTAGGATTGAGGTTGCTCTCTCTAGAATGGGAATTTTTTTTTCTCTCAACAGAAATATGTCACTATTGAAGAAGATAGAGAGGAAAATTTCTTTATTTTTCTTTTACTCTTTTGGGTTACAATATATCAGAATATATACTAAGTCTTAAATACAGAATAGGAAACTACCTAATCTAAAAATAGAGAAAATTTTAACTAAAATCCCTCAAATCAAAGGATATCATTAACAGCCATAGTATCGATCAAATAATAATAGTGTTTACAGCTAATATACATCTCTGACACTCCCCCTAAAGTTGAGGAATAAATATGTTCCATTCTCAACTTGGAAATATTATAATGAAAGTTGGAGCTATTTAACACTTTGGTAAGAACATCAGCGAGTTGGTACCCTATTGGAACATAAAATAGATATATTAGTCCCTCGTCTAACTTCTCTTTGATGAAATGTCTGTCAATCTTGATATGCTTAGTCTTATCATGTTGTATAAGATTATGAGCAATGTTGATAGCAGATTTATTATCACAGTAGAGTTTTATAGGACCTTCCCACCTGACTCTTAATTCATTTAGGATAATCTTCAGCCACATCATCTCATATAAACCTTGAGCACAGCAGATGATCTAGCTACAACGTTCTGCTTTTTACTCCTCCATGTTACAAGATTACCTCCAAGAAACGTACAGTACCTAATAGTTGATTGCCTATCCACTATAGAGCCTCCATAATCTGCATCAGTGTAGACTTCAAGGGCAAGATCCTTTTGTCTTTTTAACAAGAATCGTTTTCTCGGATTTCCTTTCAAATACTGTATCACTCTATAAGCGACTTGTAGATGTGACTCCCTTGGATCATGCATGAATTGACTAATTATACTTACAGAATATGTTATATCTAGTTGAGTATGCGCAAGGTACATGAGCCTCCCTATAAGCCTCTGATACATTTTCCTATCCGCAAAAGGTTCTTCTTTTGCTTCTCCAAGTTCTTGATTAGCTTCTATTAGTGTAGGTATTGACTTACATATAATTTTCCCTGTCTCCTTTATTAAATCAACCACATAATTTGGTAGGATATGAAAATCTCCTTTCAGGAGTATGTCATCTCAATACCTAGAAAGTACTTCAATCTCCTAAGTTCCTTTATCACAAATTCCTTGATCAGTCATTGTTTCAATTCTAGTTTTTCCTTTTCATCATTTCCAATGATAATGATGTCATACACATACATAAGAAATGTCATCACTCCCCCTGCAGAAGAGTGCTTTATGCAAAGAGTATTATCACCTTGACTCTTTTGGTATCCAAATGATTTCATAACTTTGGTCAAAATTCCAAATCATGCTCTTGGTGTTTGTTTTAGTCCATGAAGGGCCTTCTTCAACTTGCAAACTTTATCCCTCATTTCTTTTGTAAATATTGGAGGGATATCCATGTAAATTTCTTCATCTAAGTCTCCATAAAAAATGCATTCTTTACATCGTATTGTAAAAGTTATCAATCAAAATGTGTTGTTAAGGATAGTAGAATCCTAACAGTGCTCATTTTTTCCACAAATGCAAATGTCTCCTGATTGTCTGCCCCATAAGTATATCCTTTAGCCACCAACTTTGCTTTACATCTCTCAAGTGATCCATCAGTCCTTATACTTAGGTGTAAAAATCCCCTTACAACCAACTATGTTCTTCACCGTCTATCCACAATCTCCCAAGTTTTATTCTTTTTTAGAGCATTCATCTCCTCTTTCATGACATTTCTACATTCTCTTTTTAACCATGCCTCAGATACGATAGTAGGGATAAAAATGATGTTAACGCTTGTAATGAATTTGTGATGATTTGGTGACAAATTTTTTATGGGTACATGGGTCTTTTGGTGCATTCTTTATTGGTTTTTCCAAGCTATAGGAAGGTGCGTACCATCATTAAGTGGTTCTACTGACTGTGTGCTTAAGGATGGATCTGATCTTATCGTGGAGGTTCTTGTCAAAGATCAAGTTAGATTCCCAAACTTGTTACAGGTCTGGAATCATCCTCCTAGTATATACTTGGAAAAATTTCAGAGCATTATGAATAACCTGATTTGGAACTTGAGAAGATATAGTTTCAGGAACCTGGGTTGGATTCAGATTAGATTCTGCGAAAGTAAAAATTGATGATGGACTCAAATTTGATGAAGGAACAGACTCTAATGGAGAATCAGGGAGTGATATTGACTTTACTGGACGACTAGGGAGATCAAAGGAACAAGTACTATCAAACTATCTTCTAGTAGGGATGTAGTCTCCCCCTGAAGTTTGGATTGTTTGAAGTATGGTTGGTGTTCTATGAAAGTCACATAAGTTAAAACAAAAAGTTTTCTAGTTAGAGGGTTATAGCGTATGTAGCCTTTTTGTGTAGAAGAATAACCAAGGAAAACACACTTATGTGCTCGAGGATCTAATTTTTCTCTTTGATGTCTATGAATGTGAACAAAGGTTGTGCAACCAAACAACCCAGGAATGAGTCCATTAGAACTTCAAAACTCTGGATAAAAGGAATTAAGGTCCTTCATGGGACTTTTATTAGATAAAACTTGAGAGGACAGTCTATTGATCATATGAGTAGCTACGAGGATGACCTCCCCCAATAAGATTTTGGAACATTTCCCTAAAAAAGTAAGGCCTAGTCACATTGAGTAAGTGCCCATTTTTACGTTTAGCCACACTGTTTTATTGAGTTGTGTCAACACAAGAAGAATCATGAATAATCCCTTGCTTTTGAAAGTATGGAGTCATTGTGTGGTTGAAGTATTCCCTAGCATTGTCTAACCTAAAATTCTTAATTTTTCCCCCAAATTGATTGTGAATCACAAAAAGAAAATTAGGGATAACAGTGCTAACATTAGATTTTTGTTTAAGTAAGTAAAGCCAAATAATTCGAGTGCAATCATCTATAAATGTAACAAACCATCTAGCACCAAAATATTTGAAATAGGAAAAGGACCTCATATGTCACTATGAATCAAATGAAAAGGTTTAAAACTTCTTTTATTATTAATAGGAAAAGATATACGATTGTGTTTTGCCAACTCACACATTTCACAATGAAAATCTAAACTATCTAATCCTTTGACCAAGTTGGGAAACATTAATTTAAGGACTCTAAACATAGGATGACAAGGCGAAGATCATAGAGCCAAATGGTCTTTTTATTGAAAGAATCTAAGCAAAGACACAGATAAATTATTCATAATACTCTGACATAAATCAAGATAATAGAGACCGTTCCTTTCCTTAACAAGTCCAATCTTCCTCCCTGAGCCCTGATCCTGCAAAATACAATAAGTAGGAGAAAATATTGCAAGGCATTTAAGATCATAAGTAAGTTTTTTTATTGACACAAGGTTGGTTGATAGTTTTAGCACATGAAGTACATTTTTAAGAGTGAGGATAGGTGTAACCATGATGTTTCCTATACCTGCAAAGGTAGCCAAGGATTCATTTGCTACTATGATCCTCCTATTACTAGGGCAAGGGTTATAGGTAATGAAAAAACATGATGACTGGGTCATCTTGTCTGTGGCTCGGGAATCAATTATCCATGAATTAATGTAGTTGTATCTGAGACATTCATGCAAATGGAGAATGAAGACTTACCTAAGAGAGCCAATGAATAAGCCCCAAATGGTTTTTCATGAGAATTTAGCAAGTTTACAATTTTTCTATCTCTTCACAGCTGAATGTATCATTATCCACCTTTGCTGAAGGTTCACTAATATTAGGATCCATCAGGTCCCAAAGCCATGACATAATCATTGAATCCTCTTCATCTATGCTTCAAGTGTTGGGTTTTGCTTTGTTGGTCCATTTTTTGTGATATAGCAAAGTCTTTCTTTATCCTTTAGGTATGTATGAATGAATTGAGACCACTTCAGATAGTTTTTTCCAATGAGTCATTAGGAAGCTCTAATGTTTTGTAACTCACTAACTTTTTGGACAAAATTTACCTCCTCTAAAATGGAAGTTTCAATTGTAGGGATAGTAAAGGAATAGAAGGATTAAAAAGTTTGGAAAAAAATTACATCAATTAAGGTTGTGAAAAAAAACTGGAGAAAAACTGACAACAATGAAGGTTATACAATGGCAAATTTTTGACAAAGAAATCCTAGAGGTCTGATCAATGTTTAGAATTTCGTTCCGTATCGACCGGTACCGGTCGGTACGTACAGTTCCGGCCCAAATCCGGTATCGAATTTTAAATTTTGATACTAGATTTAAATACTGGTCGGTACCGACCGATTTCGGTTGTACCAGCCGGTATTCAAATTACCGGTCAAATACCGGTCGGTACCGAAAATTTTAAATAATTGGGGAGTTTTTTTGTAAAATTTCAAAAATTTTCAAAATCTCATCCCTCCCTCTCCTTCCCTCCTTTTTTTTCAAACTTTTTAAAATAATAATAAATATTTTATTACTAATAATAATTAT
>JAOTIZ010000008.1:2569839-2596287 GCA_027123425.1 Erythroxylum panamense | reverse complement strand
TTTGAGTTACTAAATAAAATAAATATCAGTGTGATGTTTGGTTTTGTCTGTTCTGTCTTGGGTGGCATCCATGTATCATTCTAGGGAGTATTTGGGTGTTACACGTATAGCCAGTCTTGCCTCGTCGCAGAGCCCTCAAGTAATGGATGGCCTCAAAAGCGACCACCGAGTTGTCTTGAATGTGTCGCCCAGCCATAAAAGCACTCTACGTTGGGGAGATGCGTTTATGCAGGACACATTTCAATCGGTTAGCCAACATCTTAGCAATAATCTTGTAGAGTACTTGGCATAATGCAATCGGTCGGAAGTCAGTATTATGTTCCGGATTCGGCTTCTTGGGAATGAGTACAAGGATGGTTTCCTATAGGGACGGGGGAATAATATTGGTTGTAGCACATTGAAGGCAAAACGCATAGACATCATCACCAATAATATCCCAGTAACGTTGGTAAAACCCGGGGTTCAAGCCATCGATTCCGGGGGATGTGTCCCCGCCCATACTGAAAATTGCCTGTCGAACTTCCTCCCAGGTAAACGGCTCATCAAGTATCACGTGATCCTTAGCCGAGAGGCTGTGCGGCACCCACTGAAGGATACTATCTGGGGTACAATCCTGCAAAGAGTAAAGTGAAACAAAGTAAGCAGAAATGACTTGTGGGAGGCCAATCGACCAAGTCTGTCAATGACCAGACGCATCTTTTAGTTGATCAATGCGATTCCTGCGTTGGCGTGCTGTAGCTTGCGCATGGAAAAATTGCGTATTATGATTGCCTTCCTTTAGCCACGACTCTTTAGCCCGCTGCTTCCAGAATAGTTCACGTTGGGCAAGTAAGTCTGCCAGCCGCTGCTTAGCTTGCAGAAACGCCCTTCTCTCAGCTGCAGATCGCCTACCCTGTAGTCTGTTCAGACAATGTCGAGTCGCATCCAGGTGTTCTTTAAATTGGTGCCAAAAGTGCTGACCCCATGCATCCAAAAGACGACAACACTCTGCTAGTTTGGAGAGGAAGTCAGGGGCGGTCTAATCGCGCTAACATCGATAACACTCTGCTAGTTTGGAGAGGAAGTCAGGGGCGGTCTGATCGCGCTAACATCGCTCCACTACCAGGCGACAGTTAGGCTCCTTGGACCAAGAGGTGGAATCACTCATTAAATTGGATTGCATTTTAGGAGGTGGACCAAAATGATACGAAGCCCTTTAATTAGTTTTCAGCTTTAGATATTACTCATCCAATAGACTTGTAAAATATGATCTATGTAAAGTAGTTGTCTTAAATTGAGAAAATTTAGCCTTTTACATGTTAAGATGGAATTAAGAATTTGAATTTCAAATTTTACAAAATTTTAATTTAATTCCTAACTTTTAAAATTTTATATAAATTAGGTCAAATATTTTTTTTAACAACGTGATTAAGAGATGAACATTTACGTAGTATTTAGTAATTATATCATATCAATAAAAACAATTTTAAAACTTGATTTATGCAAGTTTTAAGAATTAAGTCACTAAATTAAAAAGTTTCAAAATTTTGGCATTAAATTAAAGAAATTTAAAAAATTAAGTCCGGTTTAATTTGTTATCTCAAATTTAAATATACTTGTTGTATTATAAAAATCAATTAAATAATCATTATTAAATAATTATTAAATAATTATTCTTAAAAATAATAACTATTAATAATTATAAATTAGTAATGATCAAAATTTTTCTTTACTTTAATTCCCATTTTTTCATAAAAATACAAAATATATGAAACGTATCAGCCAGTTTATTTTTTTATTGATGTAATTAATAAAGGGACATTCATATAATGTTTAAAAGATATATCACATCATCAAAAACATTTTTTTAATTTGATGTATATAATTTTTCAAGGTTAACTCACTAAATTAAAAAATTTCAAAGAGTTAGTATTAAATTAAAAAGATTAAAATTAAGTACTGTTTAATTTATTATCTCGTTGTTTTTTATTACAAAATCAATTAAATAGTTAGTATTTAATAATAATTATTAAAAATAATAACTAGTAGTAATTAATAATTATTAATGGTCAAATTTGTTCACGACTCTAATTTCCAGTTTCTACGAAAAAACATAGAAGGACATGAAGTCTGCGTCTTTATCAAATGCTTTACATCCCCAAGAAAAGTACCTCCCAGCCCCACTCCCACTCCTACTCCTATCCTGCTCCCTCTCCTCTCAGCTTTTTCCACACGAAGAAGGTTCGGCGTTCATGCCTTCATGGCCCAAGACCTTGAAGAAAATTGAACTTTCCCAATTTGAAATAGACACCCTCCTCTTCTCTCCACGTGAAATTGGAAAAAGAATGGTAGCCATGAGCTAAAAGGTGCTTACAGTTTCATCAATTAGACATTTGGTCATCCACGTGAGTTGACCCGGACAGTGAGATTACCCAACGCAGAACAGATTATCTGTTTTAACTTTTAACCAACCATTTCATTTCTTTATTTATTTTATTAACCAACCATTTCATTTTTATTTTATAAAAGAGTATGACAATTATACTATTCAATTTTAGAAGTTGTTAAATTTTGAGACCTATTTTTCATTTTGATTTTGATATACAAATTTTAAAAAAATCAACTTAAATTATCACCTCCTTTTAAATATAAAATATTAATATCTATTGCTCAGGATAAAATAAAATCATTGTTTTTGTTCAAACAAGAGACAAAAGTAATAAGATAAATTGGTTAATAAAGAATTTTTTGTATTATTTATAACGATAATAAAATTTATATTTATTGTCTTTCTACACTATTAAATAAATTATTAAATTTATAAAATTACATCACAAATCTATAAAAAATACGTTGGATTGACTGATTCCAAGTTTTTATAAAATTTGAGTGTTTGAAATTTATAAATAGCAATGAGATCCAATTCATTTATTTTTTTAATAATTAGATTATAAAATATTTTATCTAATTTACATTTAGCTCTTTGAATTAAATAACAAGTTTGGATATTTATAAATTCAAAATACTCACAAGTTTTATAGAAATTTGGAATTAAATCACCACCAACATACCTAAATTTAAGTAAAGCCATAATATACACAATGAACTTGTAATTTTACAATCACAAATAACAACTTTACTAATCACTTCAATAATTAGATGTAATTTTGTGTCTGTTTGGATGAGCTTTTGAGAGGCCAATAAGTACTTTTCTTTATCATAAAAGTTGTTTTTTAAAAGATGATTGTTTTGCTGTAAAATAAAAGGCACTTTTTTAATAAATATAACTTTTTTTACAGCTAAAATACAGTTTTTTAAGAAACTTAAATTTAGAGCTTAAAAAAACTTTTTAAGGTAGATTTTTCAAATCAATTAATGAGTCTATTTTTTAATCTCTTTTATCCTTATGTTTTTTATATAATTCCTACAATACTCACAAACTCATATTCTTATTTATTATATATTTAACTATTTACTTAATTTGTATATTTATTTTAAAATTTATATAGTATTATTTGTCTTTTTTAATATATTTTAATATTTATTTTCGATATTAGTTTATTTATGTTATGATCTATATAAAAATTTGATTAGATATACTTTCATTATGTTTCATATGGTTTAAAATTATATAATAATTAATATATTGTGCTTTGTATATTGTTTAATATATTTTAAATAATATTTATACGCACAAATAATTTTTATTATAAAATAAAATATAGTTAAAATTAAAAAGTACTTTTTATTTTATGTTGTTAAATAGTCTACTGTATAAAGTTCTTTCAAAAAAATTATTTTTTAATTAACAACCAAACAGTCAACTGACTTCTTAAAAAAAAAAATTTAAAAAAATTCTAATAATAAAAATTCTACTAATAAAAACTACATCAATATAATTCCATCTAAAGGTATACTTCTTCTGATTTACATTTAACTCTTTCTCTAAAATTAATGCATCTTACAATAGCTAATTAATCATGGAAAGGATAGCCGATAAGAACATACGATACGACAGCTGGAAAAGGGTCGTTTTCTCCGACAGCTAGCGTCAACCTAACAAGATTGTCGGATAGAGGACAGGTAAACTGCCGTGCCATCCAGGACGGGCAAGGAAGTCAACAGCTGAAATGTTTACGTCAACGCCGCCTCTGATCTTATTTTACTAAAATGTCCCTTCAGTACTGAGAGCCATTGTTCTCCGCTTTCTTTTTTTTTCTTCTTGCCTCTTTTAGCTTTTTAGTTTTTCCACGAAGCCTCCTTTTATTCTCCAGAATATATACACGGATTTACAATGTGATAAAAAATAAATAAATTGTTATGACTAGTTTAGTACTTGTGTTCAATTCGTTAAACTCGAAAATAGAAGACCAAAAGGAATAAGAAAAATCAAAAGGATGGCTTAATGATTTAGAAATTTCAAAGGTCTCGTTTTTGCTGGAAATTGACGAGTTCGTGTTTTAGTAAATTTAATCATACGGTTTTATTAGATGTAACTAAAAGGAGATTTTAAAATTTACCTTTTTCCGAAACATTAATTAAAGAAAAACAGAAATAGTAACCCATTCATTGGACTTAAGATCATACCTAATAAAAGCTTATACCATTTTCTTTTTTTACACAGAAGGAAAAGGAAACTGCAAAGCTAAATGAGACGGAGAAACATTTATACAATTAGTCCAGGGAAACAGATTTTCTATAAATCCTCTAACAGGATAAGGTTGCACTCAATCGGTGAATTAGTGAAATACGTAACGTCGACAGTAAAATGATTGACATAATTAGCTAACCAGTTGGCGCATCTATTGTTTTCTCGATAAACATATCGATGAACAACAGTCTAGTTCCTGGAGAACAGCTCATGTATGCTCCGGACAAGAGAGTTAAGCGTTCTGGATCGTCGGTCGGAAGAGGAGAAGACATCGGACACTGCTTTAGAATCGATTTCTAGTTCAACCCGACGATGGCCCAGATTCTAAGCCAATGTCAACCCAGTATAAACACCCTAGAGTTCCACAGCCATAGGCGAGCACCAATCAATGTGTTGCGAGAAGCCACCCAACTAGTGTCCTGTACTATCACGTAATAGGCCCCTTGCTGTGGCGATAGTCGATGACCTTTTTGAGGTTCCATCCGTATTGAGCTGGATCTAATCTGTGGAGGGTTTGTTCCATCCTACATGACTCTCTTGCCGAGGTGAGGGTCCATTAGGAATCGCTCGACTTTGTCACTTGAGTGTGTTGTAGAGAAGATCTCTATAAGACAAAACAATAGAACGAGGCAAGGAAGGCTAAGTAAAATTAACGTAAAAAAAGAGCTTTGCTATTTCATTACCAGAAGAATCAACACGTAATTCTGAATAAAATCGCCCAATCGTAAAGCTTATACTTTTAGTTTTGGAAAAACACGCGAACTTTTTAGACGGGTCTTTCATTCTTGACCAATTTGGTTCCAATTTAGGCCCCACGGACATGGGTCACAGAGTGAGTTGTTGGATGTCGACGGCTCGGATAAGTTAAGCACTTGCCTTCCTCGCAATTTACTTCGCACCCCAATTTTCTTTCCAAAGGACCAATTTCTGCACTACAGAGAGACAAAATTTGCGACGATGTCTACGTGAAAGTATAAGCTATATATATTTAAAGTCTAAAGATTAGATCTTAACTGATTTCTCCTAAATCTTTTAGCATTTTCTTGTTATATTCAATCTAATCTTTTAAATATATAATTATTACTTCTTAGGATTTAGCCTAAGTATTTTTTCCTAATTATAATTATTATTTCTATCCCAATTTGTTAGATAATAAGCAAATTCGAACTCCAACCAACATAAAGACAAGATAAAGATGTGTATGTAATAATTTTAGTAGATAAGTCAATGTTTGATTGAGTTTATATTAGTAAAGCTCTTGTCAGTAAAGATTTTTTTATAAATCTTTTTTTAAAAGAATTTTTTAAAGAAGTCAGTTTACTGTTTAACTATCATTTAAAAAATGTTTTCTTTGAATGAACTTTATAGAGTAAATTATTTTGGCAACATAAAAAAGTATTTTTAATTTTAATTATATTTTATTTTATAATAAAAATTATTTATGCATATAAAAATTATTTAAATTATATTAACAACACGCAAAGCACAATATATTAATTATTATATAATTTTAAATTATATAAAATATAAATAAAAATATACCTATTCAAATATTTTATATAGATTATAACATAAGTAAACTAATAAAAAAAATAAAAATTAAAACATACAAAAAAATAAATGATATTATATAAATCTCAACATAAATATTCAAGTTGAGTAAATAGCTAAAAACATAATAAACGAGAAGATAAGTTTGTGGGTGTTATGAAAATTATGTGTAAAAAATAAGGACAAAAAATAAGCTCATTAATTGATCTAAAAAAATGTACTCAAAAAAGTCATTTGAGATGTTTTTTTTTATAAATTTCAACTTTAAACTTCTTAAAAAATTATATTTTAGTTAAAAAATTATATATATTAAAGTAATATTTTTTTTATATAACTAAATACTCAGAAAAAAAAAGCTTATTAACTTTCAAAAACTTCATCCAAAAAGGCACAATGTAAAACATTGACGGGGGTTCTTCTCATGGTCAAAAATACCAAAGCTAACGTTTGTTGAAAACTTGAAATGGCTTCCAAGTATCAACATGTGCGATAAATTAATGGACACTTGTCAATATAATAATATATTATAACTTCAGTTATATCTAATATAATATATCAACACCCCCATCCCAATTTTCTTTATTTTACACGAAAGCCACTTGCTTTATTCAATTACAGATTGATGTTGAGGCCAGTTTTATAAATATTTTAATTTATCCAATTAGTCAACAATACCAATTTCAACTGGCGGCTGCGAATATCTCGTTGAAATAATAATAATAATAATAATAATAATAATAATAATCACATTTCTAAAATACCGAAATTGTGTAGATGAATTAAACATATTATTTTTATAATTAGAAATTAGCTTAAAGTCAACTTACTAATATTTAAATTTAATTACTTTAACTTTAAAGTGCAGGTGAGTTAGTAATGGATTCTTCTGATTTAAGTAAGGTTGTGGATTCGAACCCCTCTCGTATATGTAGCCGTTTAAAATTTGAAATCAGACATTTGCCTTCTGTAAAGGTTCTATCCGGTTTGAGCGGAGCTTAGTCTGAGTATGGATGACTTAAAGGTACCTTCTCATAATTGGAATCCTCCTAAAATACATCGTGAATTAAAAAAAAAACTTAACAAGAAATTAAAAGATTGTTCACATGGTCAGAGTGATGGCCAAGTAAGAACATTTTTCCTTGAGTCTCAAAATAGAACATTTCGCCTCCCCAAGAGGTCACGCTCTTCTTAAAGGTTCCATTCACAACATTAAAATTGGAATATTGGCTGGTGGAATAACAAGAACGTAAGAGATATAGTTTTTTTTTAATGTGACTTAATTAATTTTAATTTTTAACATAATTATAATTTTTACTAAAATATTACGGCTGTTGTTCTTCTTATTTAATTATAAAAAAAATAATTGCAGATTCTTAGAAAAAATTAAAAAAATAGGTCATTTTGCAGTGTAATCTAATGCCCACATGGAGTCTTGAACGATGTGGGAAAATAATTGAATGCAGTAACCGAAGCTGTGAGCAGATCTTTGTTGAGCATTGACCGACGAAAACATTCCTCTGTAAACGTGGGACTGACGCCATGACCAGGAAAGTAGTTCAATAAACACAGCACAGAACAAGAAGACGAAAAGAGCAAGCAGCAAGAAGCAGCCAAATTAACAGTTGCGGAATACTAAATAAAACTCTGCAAAGAAAAGAAAACCCAGTTGGCGCTTTTTCATGGAAGGATACTTTCTTTGACCGTCGACAACTCTCTCTCTCTCTCTCGTCTCTCTCCATACATGTATGTACATACGTAATAGCTTATATAAGGCTTCCCATCCCAAATTAAGGGTATTCAAAGTATCGATCTTTGAATCCATCAAACCGCTCGTGGCTAGACTTTGAACCTCAAAAAGAAAGGGGAATTAATCGTTGAATCATAGATGGGCCATCAAGATTAATTTTCCATTCAAAGCCATCCGTACAAGTGGACCTTTTGGTACCAGACTTCCACGACCGCTCCTCACACTCTTCTTTACTAGGACACGTATTTGAAAGTTAATAAGTGGGACTGCTTTTCTTTGTTGGCTGGGGTATATATAAGGAGATAGCAGTAAAGGGTCAGGAGCATAGCATCCATAAACTTAAAAAGAGAGAGGGAGTTTGGTTTCTTAACTAGAGCTTAGAAGCAGTTTTGTTCCGGAGATATCTTGGGATTGGAATTGGAAGTTGGGACCTCTGCTTTTGGAACACAAGGTAAAGACATGGAGTAGGAGAAAACAAGTAGTCTTTCGTGTATACTGTATTTAGGGAGTGGTTCTTTTAGTTTGGTTATGGGTCTTGATTGCTCATGGTGTCCTTCCATTTCCATACATGCTTTTCATGATACCCAAAGTTTCTCTTGTTTTGATTCTATTATCAGTTTTGCATGTTTAATTGTGCTTTATTTGGGTAGTTACTTGAATCAGGGTGAGGTTTTGGATTGGGGCAAAGGGTATCGATTAGTTATGTCGACAATTTCCAAACTCTGAATCATCTATTCAGCATTTGAGTTGAGTTTCATGGTTTGACTTGATTGTTTGTTTTAACCATCTGTGAACAGGTGCAAGTTTGTCTTCTGAATCGAAGTTTTTTGGTGGCTATCTATGGGATTATCCCTTTCCTTTCTGTATTCAGCCTGGAGTGAAATCGTAAGACACAGCTTATTCAGTTTGGCGTTCAACATCAGTTTCCGTAACAAAATTGGTGGTGTGCCCTTAAGAATAAATAGCTTTAAGAAAACAGATACAGAATCCATGACCAAGTCCTTTGGTTCTGAGGCTGGACCCCGTAAAAACACGATAAACCTGAAGAATTGCAAACCCGAGATTGTAGTGCTGGAAAGGTGTTTGTCCTTCACAGATCTTGTAAAGGTCAAAGGAAACTCAGGTTCAGAAGGTTTCGACCACAAAGATGGACAAAAGCAAAAACCAGCACTTTCCCTTCCTGAACCGGCAATTATGTTTTCTCCAAGGCCAGTTAGTGAGCTTGATGCTGCAGCAACCAAACTTCAGAAGGTTTATAAGAGCTACCGGACAAGAAGAAACCTTGCAGATTGTGCAGTAGTAGTGGAGGAATTATGGTGAGTACTTCTACCATCTGCAGAATTTGGAAGCTTCTAAAAGCTTCAATCTTGAAGTTCTTGTTTTATGGATTGTGTTGATTGATAATACTCAATGTTGCAGGTGGAAGGCATTAGATTTTGCAGCTCTCAAACGAAGTTCTGTGTCGTTCTTCAATGTCGAGAAGCCGGAGACAGCTGTTTCAAAGTGGGCAAGGGCTAGGACAAGGGCAGCCAAGGTGACCTTTGCATACCAATCTTTTTATTTCTTTTAAGATAATGAATGTAATCTGTTTCTATATCTCAGTGAACATCACCAGGATATTAACACTAATACTTCCTAATTGCAGGTGGGAAAAGGTTTATCCAAGGATGAGAAGGCTCAGAAACTAGCCTTACAACACTGGCTTGAAGCTGTAAGTTTTTTATTGATGATCATTTCATTATCTATTGATTATGTGCACTCAATGGCATAACAGTGGAACATTCAGTATAATCACGCTTCCTAACTTGCTTTCTGTTTCATGCAGATCGACCCACGACATCGGTACGGGCACAATTTACATATGTACTACGATGTCTGGTTTGCTAGTGAGAGCTCTCAACCTTTTTTCTACTGGTAAGAACTTCCCCATACGGTTGCCTTGTCTATTATGATCGTTTCAATATCAGAATTTAGACAAATCATGCAATCTGAAATCTTTTAAGCACCACAGGATTGGTTTCCTACCTGACTGACTGGTGTTGTGCTAAATTTTAGGTTGGATGTTGGAGATGGTAAGGAAGTAAATCTAGATAAGTGTGCAAGGACTGTGCTGCAAAAGCAGTGCATCGAATATCTTGGACCGGTAAGTTTGTTCTGTTCTGTAGTTTCATTTATATGCAACAACTTGCCAATTCAATCCACATGAGACTAACTCAACTTGCTTCCTTATATTCCTTCCTGGCATTGCAGAAAGAAAGAGAAGCATATGAGGTGATAGTTCAAGATGGGAAGCTTGTATATAGGCAAAGTGGAGATCTAGTGGATACAAAAGAGGGTTCCAAGTGGATCTTTGTACTAAGCACTGGGAGGGCTCTGTATGTAGGGTCGAAAAGGAAGGGGAAGTTTCAACATTCAAGCTTTCTATCAGGTGGTGCCACCACCGCAGCCGGGAGATTAGTCGCCCATAACGGAATCCTTGAGGTATACACCGATTTCATACCTTGACAGATTTAAGTAAACGTCAGGAATCACCCTACTTCATGGGCTAGCTATAATTGACACAATTTCATCTCTGTTGTTTCAGGCAATATGGCCATACAGCGGTCACTACCACCCAACAGAAGAAAATTTCAGGGAATTCATCAGCTTTCTTGAAGATAATCGCGTAGATCTCTCCAGTGTCAAGGTCTACATTCACACTAACTTGAACTTGTTTTTGGAGCGTTTCTCAATCTGCCTGTATTACACACATTACTTTGCATAGAAACAAACAGCTTATTGACTGATGATTTTGATCTTTTTTTTAACAGAGGTTTGCACTTGATGATGACAATTCCTACTCATTCGTCAAGCCCACAGAAGAAGAACAAAATCCAGGATCACAAGAACTTCCTTCTCAGAATTCACAATCAAGCACAGCAGAGAAAACAACTACAGACGACAGCACCAAGAACACGATCACAGCTGTTAGTCAAGAAACAAAGGTTGACATCATGGAGGCAGGAGCGTTTGACCTGTCCAAACGCTTGCTATGCAACTGGTCCACTGGTGCAGGACCTCGCATTGGGTGCGTCCGTGACTACCCTACAGAGCTTCAATCCAGAGCTTTGGAACAGGTCAACTTATCACCCAGAGTGGCTCCTGGAACTCTTTGCAAATATGGTCCGATACCTTCTCCTCGTCCAAGCCCCAAACTCAGGGTCTCTCCAAGGCTTGCATATATGGGACTGCCCAGCCCCAGGACCCCAGTTCCTGTGAAGTAAGCTAATTGCTGGAACCTGGTGCACAAACTCATGGTGCCGACCAAACAAGGAGATGAAGATGGGACTAACCAGAATTTTTTTTTTCATTTTTATTGCTTCAATTTTTTGATTTCAGAAACATAATCGATCCGATTCTTTGTTTTTTAATTATCACTTCAGGCCCCCTGTAACACTATATTTTAAGTGTATACAAAAAGAAGCCAACAATCGTTGATTATTTAGAAATAAAGATTTATATTTTTCCTTTATCTCCTCCTTTCTTATTCTTTATAAAAAAATAAAAAATAAAACATTTCGTTATTCTTAAAATAATATATTTAAGTTCTAATTAAAGATAAATAAATTAAATCTTAACTTAATTATAAAAAATGATTTCATTTACATCGATTAATTATTAAAATAAAATTAACCGAACTCGACCCATTGGCCATTGCAATTCAGTTCAGCCCACATGCCTCAAATTCTCCCGCCGCCGAACGACCAACACTTCCCGTAACCTCAGTTAATCGGGGTCCTGATTTTGTTCTCGCCCATCTTCCGCCGTCGTCGGAAACCATCGATTTCAGTTAGTTTCATCCTCCAGCATCCAAATCCCGTCAAGAGAACCTTGCAACATCTAGCTCCTCCATCGAGTAGCCTCTTTCCGAAGCATACCCAGACGATAACAAGGTTAGCGACGCGTGGTTTTTTCCTTGTTCTCTGTTGGTTTATCATTTTCCGAGTTGTAGTTATTGTTATAATTCCTATTCAGTTTGTTTAAACCGTGGACGAGTTTTCCTCTGGCGTTCAAATTCATAATGGAGAATCCGCCACCGCAAACGGAGAGCGCCAAACCTAATCCGCCGTCTCATCGGAGATATCACCTGAAGAGCCAAACCTACCTCACTCTCCTTCGAATTCTCTCCTACTGTTCTGACCATCCTCAACTCTGTCGACCGCCTCAGGAATTGAGTCTAGGTATGTATATAACTCCCTTATTCACAGAGATGTTACTGTTTTGTTAACCAAGAATTGTGGAAAGTCAATTCGCGATATGTTTATGTGAAGACAGTGGTGGCAATGAACAGCAACAAGTTCCTGAAAAGGAGGCGTCCAGTTACCTCAGTTGTGATGGCATTGATCGAGAGAGTTCTATGGCTCAGGATAGTGTTCCTGTCGATGACAATAAAAGGCCTGTGGGTTTTCAAGACAGGGGGTTCAGTGATACACATCTGGTGATTGATGAAATTGACAACTTAACGAAAAATGTAGAAGATGGGAATCAGTCTAAAGAAAAGCATACATTTGACGCAGATAATGCTGATGGGGACCGAAGACAACAAGTGTTGATTGATGAATTGGAGCATCTTGTGAAAGGAAGTGGAGAACTTGTTCCTGACGACAGTTGTCACTTGTCTACAACATTAGAGGAGAACCTGAATAGAAATGATGGAGGAACTGCATCTTTGGACAACCAAGAACAATGGCAAGGTGATGCTGGACTCTGCAATCAAAATGTCTCTGACATCTCTGACTCGTCTTTTGATAGGATTATGACTCGTGAAGGTCCAAAACTAAGTTATGCTAGCGGTAAGAGTTGCTTTTCTCAGACTAATGAATCTAGAGTTGTCAATGAAGTGCAGCAGGAAGACTTGGAATTGGAGAGACCAGTTTCTGCTTGTAGATCTGTGGATTCTCCTAATCATGTGATTGAAGAAGGAGAGATAGAAAATATAGAAATTTCTGGGGAACCTGACATGGATAAACGATCAGTTGGTGTAGTTTCTGAAGATGCCATGGTTTTAGCAACAAAGGAAGATGAGAGAGCTTTTAGTGTTGCTGCACAGAATCAGTCACCTTTTAGAGGAAAAGTTAAGGACTTTGAGTTGACTTCCATTTATGCGGATGTAGCAGACAATGATGCTAGACAGCACAAGGCCAAAGAAAGCACTAGTTCTGAGATAACATGTAAGCGGAAACTAGTTGTATACGAGGATCCTATGTTTGCTGAAGAGCTAGTTCCAGCTAAGAAGCATGAGACAGGTTGTGGATTGAAGGAACGCAAAAAAGTTTCTGAATCCAAGAAGAAATCTCATAAAGGAAAGGAACAAAATAAAGGTTGTATGGCCACGAAACAAAAAACTAGTACCAGTGTGAAGGATGTGGCATCTAACGATCTGGAATTAAATGGGGCAAAGGTAGATCACGATGCAACTGTAAGACAAGGAACTGCATCGAGCAAAATGGTACTATGTTTCATGATGGTTTTTCCAAACTTGATTTTATTATGATTACAATTTAAGTGCAGCTCATGCTGACCAACAATGTTGGCTTTTAGTCTTGTTTTGCTTTAGAAATGGAACATTTTTCTACAGAAGTTTATGGTTCTTTACTCACTGTAGAAAGGGGATGGCAGAGATGCACAGCTGGTGTCGATGAATAATTGTACTGTTCTCAGTACTATTTATCAGGGTTTGGAATTCATTCATCAGTTTGCTTAAGATGGATGTGTGTCTGGAGTTTCTTATTTATCTCTGAGACTTATATTGAGCATCTTGAAATTTTGACTGAATTAATCTGATAGCTAGTAAAACCAAGCAAGTTTGTGCAAACACTTTTATGTTCTCTTTCCCTCCCTCAAATATAGCTCATAATCTTATGGGTGTCTGTGTGCATCGAGCTGTTGATGAGACCTTTAAACATAGGTGACATAGAATGTTTGACCTTATAACTTGTTAGAATGTTTTTGAAGAATTTTAACTTATTATTTGCTATGGTTTTCTGTCACAGGATGATGCCCTGTGTAATAAGAGAAAACGGAGTGCTCCTTCTGAACAGAGCAAAGCAAGGAAAAAGGTTTATGTTTGTTCATTTATTTTCTTTGGTTTTTGAATAGGTATTTTGCAGTATCTTTGTTCTACAGTTCATAGACATGGGAACTCCTTTTGCGTCTCATCTGTACTATACTTCACCTTTCAACCAAAGATTTAATAGTATTGATCATTGCTTCTGATGTGTACAAAGTTGACTTATCAAATTGACCTTTTTTCTGCAGGAAAAGAAACGAAAGAAGCGAGCGGAGGCCAATCGAAAACTTGGCGTTAAAAGGCTGAAATTGCGCCCTGTGTTGAATAATCCAAAACCGGTACAATATTGCCGCCATTATATCTTAGGAAGATGCCACAAGGTAAGTAATTGCGTCTTATCCATGCATTATAAGTAGTCTTATTTTTGTAATTGTGAAGTCAGAAATTGTTCATCCCGCATTAAAGCGTCCATATACGTAACCAGCAGAATGTTCCGATGTTCTATTTTGCTGTGATTTAGTTGATAAACTGCTATGCTGTTGCCTATGTGAAAATTGTTATCTGAAATTCTTGATCTTTATGATTTGGTGGTACTACTTTCTGGGCCATGTATCTGTCTTTCATATTGACATACATTACATGCATATCTGATGGCCCTCCATTAATGAATTTTTAATACTTATCTCAAGTTTGGGATGAATCAATTTAACAGTCACAGAAGTCAAGCTACTCCTTTCAATCTTCTTTACCTTCTTTACGTTTATCCCAAATGAAACAATGAAATTAGCCCTTCCCAGCTGTTTCCCTGTCTTATTATCTATCATATAGATCTGGAGACTCCCAAGTAGCTGACGTTGAGCCTCATCTTTAGTTAAGAAGGGGCTTTTTTGGGGAAAAAACCTAGAAAGTCATCGAATTTTCTTAAGTTATTCAGTAAACTTAACTCTGATTTTGTTTAATTTCGTCGTTTAACTTGTAATGTGGTAATAATAAATCCAAATAGTTCATCCTTGTGGTAAATGCTGACCAAAATATATTGAAAAGGTTAAAGAGCTGTGACTGCCAGGTGTATGTGTAGGAACATATCCTAAACCGGTGGTTGGGAACTAATTTTGACCTTCCACAGATGCAATGCATGGTTAATTTGGATAAAAGTTAAGGTCAGATTGAAAAAAAATAAAGTTGAGGGCTTAATAGAATTCTCTTATAAAAGTTACCTAGTTGAAATCCTTCTGCTTTTACATTGCAAAAAATGTCATCATAAGTTGGAGTTTATGCCCTTATTTGATTTTTTAGGTAAGGTGGTCACTTTCTTTTTTTTTTTTTCTGATTTTGATAGGGTGAAGAGTGCAATTTTTCACATGACACGACGCCTGTGACGAAATCCAAGGTATAGTGCTTCCTTTTCTTTTGTTAGACAAGATATAATCTGTTACTTGTTGCCTTTCTAGTTTCTAATTCTAGTTTGATGATCTTTCCTCAACTGTTCTTGAAATTTGTTGCTGCAGCCATGTTGTTATTTTGCACGCAATTCATGCATGAAAGGAGATGATTGCCCATTTGATCATCAACTCTCCAAGTACCCCTGTGCTGCTTTTGTGTCAAAAGGTCATTGCAGCAGGGGTGCAGGTTGTATGTTTTCGCACAAGGTAACTTCTTTTCTTGAAAAAATATGTTCTTTATTCAGCCAATTTATAGATGCTATGTAGTACCAATGGTTGTTGAGTTCTTTATCTAATTATTGACTATTATCCTTTCAGATACCTCCAAAAGAAGAGTTACATTCTGCTTCAAATGTTGGCTCGACTGACCTTAGGCCTTTGCCATTGACAGGCACTTCAAATTCAAAGACGCACCTCGATATTAGTGCCAATTCACATCAGGTTCCTAAAGCGTTACCTCATTCTGGAGCAGTTACTTCCCATAAAAAGTCAGGACAGGGTGGGGAAAAGACTGTAGTAAATCTGCCTGCAGTTGCACCCAAAGGCATCAGCTTTCTATCTACTGGCTCCAGTCATCAGAATTCAAGTAATTTATCTGAGGGAAAAAATGTGGGTGTTAAAGTTGGGAATCACGTAGATCAAAGCACACATGTTCCTAGTGTGGGTTATCAGAAAGAAAAAAGTCCATCAGGTTCAGTTCAAATATCGAACCAGATTGCAGAAGGAACTCCTCAAGCTGTGGCAATTAGAGGGGTAAATTTTCTTTCGTTTGGCAGATCTCCGGTGGGGTATTCTTCTGTTGGAAAAATTTCTAGCTTGACTGCCAATCAGGGTGGTGATGCACTCAAGTTATTAAACAGTTCGTTAATGCACAATCAACCTAGTTCTTCTCGGAGTATGGACAGCAGCATCCAGGCAAGCAAAGTGCCAGTAAAAAGTGTGTCAGATACCAAATCTCCATTGTCAGTGTTGCAGAAAACTGAACTTTCAGGGGCATTGTTTAAAGTGAAGACTGCATTACTTGGTGAATCTTCCGCAGATAGCTCTTCTAGATGTAATAAACAAACTAGCTCGGTTTCCAATGTCCATGTATCCGTTCAAGAAAGTAGCGGTACATCTGATAAGCATCAAAATGGAGCTGCAAAACCTGGACAGCTGCGGAGGTTGCCGCTTAGCTCTGATCAGGCTTCAGGTAGCATGTTGCACACAAGCACACCAAACTCAGCCCAAAAGGCTCTTCTCTCAACACTAGCATTTGCGAAAAAGATGGAGTCTGAAATGAAGATAGATAAGCCGAATGTTGTTGATCTTGTTGACAACTCGGGGGTCAAGAAGGGAGTTGGTAGCAGTAGTTCTGGCGGTTCCCTGAATGGTTCAGCAATGGCTTCAAAGATCTTGGATTTCTTGTCTGGTAATTAAACTTCCTGCAGCTAAACCAAAGGTTTCTTTAACTCAGTTGATATAATATTGTTGTTTATTAATAAAAAATATTCCTTGTTCAACTTTAACTATTTCAGGTAGTAATATTTCTTTTCAAATGTTTTAATTTAAAATTTGTTAATTGTTAAGAAATATTATAATGCACGACAATTAGGCAATCTCAATAGTCGACACGTGACCCACGATGCTTCTTCCTTTTCAAACCCAAACCAAATCATGTGCATTGCAATGACTCTTTTTTTTTAAGAGTGGAAATGGAAACAATAAAATGATGTCGTCTCGCTGTTTCATGTAATAGAATAGAAATTATGTTTTAAAAATTCATTTTTAGTTAAATTTAAAATACTAATTAAAATTTTAACAATAAAAATAATATGTTATAACGTGTCTATTTGTATTTTTTAGCATATCTCAATTCAACCGAGCAGATACAGAGTAAATTACCTTAAAGTCCTTAGGCACTTTTTAAAGTACACAAATCAGTTTCTTAATTATATAACGCCAGGTGTCTCTACTTAACTTTTAAACATCAATTCATCTTTCCACTACATGTTTATCACACTCTCAAATACCAGACGTTTCATATCTCAACAGTTTCTTCTTTTATCGTCATATTTTGAATTTCTGCAATAAAGCGGAAACGGAATATAATAAAATACAGTTTCTTAATTATATAATATTTTGAAGAAGCATAAAGATATAAATAAATAAAGGCAATACGAGCTATAAGTATATAATAATTATTTTTTGTTGTTTAAGTAGAACAGAGGGTGATTATGCAAAAAAAAAAAAAGAAAAAAAGAAGGAGAAGAAGAATATAATCTTACTTTAAAGCAGATTACAATTAAATATATTTTAATATAAAAGATACAAATATTAAACATTTAAAAATGGTGTAATCTATTTATTTATATTTAATAATTAAAACTTTAACTTGATAAAATTTATTAATTAAATACTACTAATTGTGTTAATAATAATAACAACAATTAAGAATGAATTATATCTTGTGTTTTAGAAATCGAATAGAAAGTTAAACTATTAAGAAAAAATATTTAAGATTTAAATAGTTTAATCGATAAAAGACTGTCATTAAATTAATTAATAATTAAATAAAATTAAAAAATTTAAAATATCTATAAAATTTAAAATTTAATTAAAAGAATACTGTTAAATAAAATTAATTGATTTATTTAATTTATAAAAATTGGTTAGTTTAAAAAATTGAGCGATTAATTATTAAATTAATCAATTTTAAATAATTAAAATTATTAAAATAGATCGAATTAAAAAAATTAAAAAAAACATTCAATTCAAATCGGTTTATTATTAAATCACCCTTATGCTTGAAAATTAAAATTTACTCGCTAATAAATGAATAAAATAAATGCTCAATTTATTGCAAAAAAAAAGAAGGAAATTGACGTTCACTGTCTTTGTTACACGCGCGCGTATAGACACGCCCACAGAGACACTTACAGAGGAACAGTGACATCAGTTGGGGAGTTGGGAAATTAAAACCAAAAATTGGGTGAAATTAGAAAAGAAGTGTTGTTTTAGAGTGAGTGTGTTTGAGGGAGGTAGAGAGATAAAGTAGAAATGTCAATACCTAGAAGACCAGGAGAGACCCAACTTTTTTTCGTTTCACCTTTGGTTTCCCAATCTTTGATTGGATTCACCTATGTAATTAACTAACACTAGAATAGTTTTTTTGTTCTTAGTGGGAGCTACGAAATTCTGATATTTAGACTAGGAAGATCTTCAATTTGGCTCTGTGGCTTTCCCCGTCTCCGTACGAGTTTTTTTGGATTTGTCGGTGCGGTTGTTGCGGTGGTGTATAGTGTTGCTTTGTTTGATTTTTCAATTTTAGCGGCATTGAACTTTAGAAGATTGGAAATTGTTACTTTTCAATTAGGGTTTTTTTTAGTCGTATCTAGAGTTTCGATTTTTTTCTGTGGATTTGGGATTTGATATGGAACCCCGTGTTGGCAATAAGTTTCGGCTTGGTCGAAAGATCGGCAGCGGGTCGTTTGGCGAGATCTATCTGGGTTTGTGAATTAGCTTCGAGATACTGTGTTAGTTTTTTTTTTTCTTTCCTTTTGGTTTTTACCCTAAAGTTGCTTGCTTGGCGTGATTGAATTATAGGTACTAATATCCAGACTAATGAAGAAGTCGCTATTAAGCTTGTGAGTAGTCTCTTTCATTTGTTAGTGTACTTATTTTTTTTTTTCATTTTCTTTGCCGTTTTCTTCTATTTCTGTATTGCCAACGTTTAATATCAACCACTGGATGGTTTTGGCTATATATGAATTTACTGCCCAACTGTAAGATTGGCATAACTCCGTTGAAAGTAGAAAAATGATGGTTGCCAGGTGCTCTTAGCTTCTACTAGCAAGTGGTATAATATAAACATGGTTGAACTTTGAAGGCTTGAAGCTGCTTTGACAAAAATTTGTCCTGGTTAGTTGAAAAAAAGAAACTGAGGGGAGAAGTGAAGTGTTTTACAATGATCCAGAGGATTTAACTGCTAGTATTTTTGCATAGTCCAAATCACAGAATCTCTGGAGCGTGCCAATCGGTTTAGTTGTCCTGCCCATGTATAGGTTAAGGTTAGAAGTGCCTGCAGCTGAAGAAGACTTTCTGTCGTTTCCCTAACTTATAGTTGCTTTCAAATATTCTTTTGCTAGTAACTGGACAAGGATATATCCCAGGTTGGCTGTGTAATTACTGGCTTATGGGAAATCCATCTAATATGAAGCAATCTTCAGGGATTGTTCTAATGAATGGGGAAGAAATTATTAGAACGGTTGGGGGGCAGACAACTTATAGCAGTTTTTTTAATTATTGAGTGTAGAAACAGATGTTCTCTAACATGATTAGTCGATCAATCAAACTTAGTTTTCTGGCAACCAGTCTGCAGCTCTTTTTGAACAGGGTAAACGCATAGGTCTTGGTAAACTGGCCACATTCCAGGCTTCCTAGCTGTTTATTTGGCACCCGCTAGATAATGTACTCTGGTGAAGTATGTGGACAAATGAATTTGGTAAAAAATTTATGTCAACTGCAATTAAGAAGAGAATGTGCTTAATTTGATGCTTTCACCTTTTTTTGCAATCCCATCAAATTCCTCTTGATGAGTACTCGGTCTTAATTTTACGGGGCTTATCTTGCTCATAATTCTGTTCTCAGGGTGTTGACTGTTGACTTACATTTTCTTTAATGTTCAGGAAAGTGTGAAGACAAAGCACCCACAATTGCTGTATGAGTCGAAGTTGTATAGAATCCTTCAGGGAGGAAGTAATGAGATCTTTAGTTGATTACAATTTGCCCTTTTCCCATTTTGAGCAAATAATCACATTGCATGAACTCTTTGACCCAGTTTGCATTTGAGTTTTTTGAGACTCTTACCATTTTTCTGGTTCTAACAGCTGGAATCCCAAATGTGAGATGGTTTGGTGTTGAAGGAGACTATAATGTCCTTGTGATGGATTTGCTAGGACCAAGTCTTGAAGATCTTTTTAACTTCTGCAGTCGGAAACTATCTTTGAAGTCGGTCCTTATGCTTGCTGATCAAATGGTTGGTTTGCTGTAATTTTTATATTTCCTTTATGACTTTTGAAAACTGTCAACTTATGTTGTTTGTTAATTGTCTTTTTAGATCAATCGAGTTGAGTATGTTCATTCAAAATCATTTTTACATCGAGATATCAAGCCAGACAATTTTCTTATGGGCCTGGGGAGGCGTGCAAATCAGGTGTTGTTCTGTTACAAATGTTTGTTTTTATTACTTATTACCCTCATTTGAGATTTATGTCAATGTAATAGTTATGGGTTACTTGCATGTAGGTATACTGCATTGATTTTGGACTGGCAAAGAAATACAGAGATAGTTCAACCCATCAGCATATTCCATACAGGTTGGAGATTTGTTGTTCACATGAATTTGAACTAAGTTTCTAGTATTTGTGCTCTAGTTGGGAGTTGTAATATCTTAAAAAAATGTTTTGCATTGTATTCTTGAGCGTGATATATTTGCTCATTCTCTTAGAAGTGGTGCCCATGTTGCTGGCTTGCACTATGGTGGTGCCTATGTTGCTGCATTGCACTGGCATAATGGTCCAGAGATTGTGTTTTTACTGCTCTGCATCACAATGATGCAAATACTTGCAAAAGATATTGATATAATATTTTAATTTATTCTTTTAACTTGTATTTATCAATAGATTATTCTTATTGCAGGGAGAACAAAAATTTGACTGGAACTGCTAGATATGCAAGCACGAACACTCATTTGGGTATTGGTATGTGCTTTTAAATGAGTAGTTGACCATTTTCATCAATATATTGGTCCTATTGTTGAGCTTTGTTTGTTGATTTCAAATATTTAACTTTCACTTTACTGATGTGTTGGATTATGTAGAGCAAAGCAGGAGGGATGATCTAGAGTCTCTTGGTTATGTTCTTATGTATTTCTTAAGAGGAAGGTGAGTTTAATTTCACAAAGATCCTGCCTTCTTTTCTTCGATACTGTTTGGTTATTGTGCTTCCTTCTTCTGTAGCCTTCCTTGGCAGGGACTAAAGGCAGGAACTAAAAAACAGAAATATGAAAAGATTAGTGAAAAGAAAGTTTCCACCACAATAGAGGTAATATGTTTGCAGTTATTAAGTTTTAATTTTGCAAATGGTGTTTGTGATTGCCAAAAAGATGAATAGATAGTGCTTATTCTAGGCTTTATGCCGAGCTTATCCCACTGAGTTCGCATCATACTTTCATTACTGCCGGTCACTAAGATTTGATGATAAGCCAGATTATGCTTACCTGAAAAGAATATTCCGTGACCTCTTTATTCGTGAAGGTATGCTTCTTGTAGTGGTTGAATGAATTTAGATTGAAATCACCTCATCTCTGTTTCAATTTTGTAGGTGAAGTGCATGACGTTGGCATTTAGTTTTCTGAGTCTTATCTCTTGATGGTCGTACAGGTTTCCAGTTTGATTATGTGTTTGACTGGACTATACTGAAGTATCAGCAATCCCAACTTGCTAATCCTCCAGCTCGAGCTCTTGTACGTTCCATTTTGAAGCTGGAAGAACTTTTCCATGTGAATTTAGTGTGTAATTTTATTGTATATTGACATGATGAACATTTAATGGGCTCTTGATTTAGGGCCCTGTAGTTGGTACCAGTTCTGGAATGCCCCCTGTCATCACCAGTACAGACAGACAAACAGGTTTATAGTACCACTTTTATTTCTTTCTAGGATTGGTGAATATTTGTTTGTGTAGGATTGCTTTCATTTACGTGTAAATTCTTGTTTAAACTGGCAGTCCTGGTCAAGAGCTTCTCTATTCTTTCATTGGTTGCCTCTAGAATGTCTTCATAGGTTTTGTCACTTGGATTTTTTTCTCCAGTTTGAATTTGGCTGTGTGTGTAATGGCTGTGACATTGTGGTTTATTTTACGTCGATGGAAGAAGTTAATTATTGAATCTCATTAATCTAAATACGTTGTTCACGTTGGATGTTCCAGCTGAGGGCTTATGATTATTATGATTTCTGGTTTCACCCCTAGGGGAAGGTGTTACTCGTTACAAACTATTGAGGTTGTGCTAATTGTTTCTCTTTGTTGCAGGTGGAGAAGAAGGACGAACTGCTACTGATTCATCTCGTAGGAGGCTGTCAGGGCAACTCCTAAATACTGCTAGTTATGCAAAGCAGAAGAGTCCAGCTGTAAACGATCCTACAGCTTCAAAGGATTCTATGGTAAAAAGAAGGAAAATTGGATTTTCACCCCTTGTGGCTCCCAATTTTGTGCAACACAAGTGATTTGAGATTAATGGAAGATGTGGTTTTACATTTTGCCTCTATAAGAATTAATATTTAAGTTGTTATTTGCTGGCAGGCCTCAACTTATTCCTACTTCTTTGGGATCTTTGAATATTGTAATTGAATTCTGATCATGTTATGGAGGTTTTAATATCTACACCTCCGTTGCTGAATGTTTGATCATTATAAACTTTTCTTCCTTATCATTTTGTATAATTCTCAATTTGTTTGGTACCTCTTTGAAGCATTGTAATGCTATTCAGAAACTGCTCGTTTGAATTTCATGCTTTTTCCTCCTTCCGTACCCAAAGCTTGGCAGTTTAGTTTCCTCCAATTGGTTTCAGATCTAATTATTTTTTGTTTGGGCAATGCAGTTACCAAGCTCCAATTTTCTGGGGCGTCCAAGTGGATCTGCAAGGCGAGCTGCTGCTGTTTCTAGCAGCCGCGATGCATTTGCTGGAACTGAGTCAGATTCCCATCACGCTCGGATAACTGAGACAAGTGCAGGGACCATGCAGAAGATATCAACCGAGCAAAGAAGTCCTCCTCTTGGATCTTCAGATCATAGGCGCTCATCATCAGCTAGAAATCTTTCATACATGAAGGCATATGAATCCAACATCAAGGGCATTGAGAACCTGAACTTTGACACTGATGAGAAGCTTCATTACTAGGTTGCTCAGCACTTTGAATTGTTCGTGAATTTGCCAGTATACAGATGGTGATGAGTTCTGAAGTTATTGATTGCCAAGTAGTTCTTGTTCAATTTTGGGCGGCAAGGCATTAGCTAATCATACATGAAACAGCTCGCAGAAACTGAATTGAATTGAAGATGTTGAAAAATTTAGGCTGGACGTGTTAATGTTATTTTACGGTTCTTGGCATGGTTGAAATTGTAAGTGCTGTCCTCTGCTCAAAGCTTTCAATTTGTATGTTCACGACTTCTTGACACCTATAGCTTGGCCAGTCTATACTAAACCCCGCGAGATTTCCAGTTATGTTAGGCACCACGAGCATGTGATTCAATGTGTGTTTTAGGGCTGCCATGTTTGGTTGTAACGTACTGGAATTTAACCTACTTTTCCAGTATTTTCATGTCTTTCAAGTGGTTTTAGTATATCAGATTATCATTTCACGTATTTAGGGTGATTCTAATGGATGGCCTCTTTGTTGCTTAATGTCATGTTTTGGTTTTATATGTCTCCGATCACTTCAATTTTTCATAAAGTTACGTATTCACATTTCCATAATTTGTGGGGCTTTTTTTTTTTTCTTTTGTACCTGATAAAAGCTAAATAAAAACAAAAGTAATGCGATGTATCATTAAATATACAGAACTAATCTTGCATGTCAACTTATATAGACAAAATCTCTTTCAGCTTGACTCTGAGTATATGGATTTATATTTTTGAAGGTAAAACCTTATAAAATTGAGCAATGCTTAACAGTTAGCTAAATGGAAGCACCAGTCATAGAACAGCAAGCTGAACCAGAACTGGTTCAATTCAATATAAGCTATCTTCAGCTCAACAGAAATATGTTCTACAGACATAAAAGCACATAGTAAGTAGGTGTAAATCATGGAAAGTAGCTTCAGACAAGTACGTCATCCATAAATCTCCTACGCGAGTTGAGAATAACTGAATTGGAAGTTAGAATCGCGTGTTCTTGTTTACCAGTACTGAAACAATTGGAAACCTTTTCGAAATGAGCCTCTGCAGTTCCTCCGAGGAATCAAAAGTTTCTAAATTTGAGCAGTTTCTTTGTACCAAACTTCTTCCATAACATGGAGGAATGATTATTTAAGGATGTGCAGTGGAATTCCACACAAGCAGCAGATATGAAAGGAAGGAGCTATCAAGTCATGTCAATGTTGACAGCCACATTGCAGAAAGGAAATGGGAAACTGTTGAAAGAGAGTGGATGACTATAAGACTAAAGACATCTTTTAACTGAAAAACACTGCCTGAGTTGTTCCGTCACAAGTACTCCCAATTCGTTAGTCCTAAACTGCAGTAATAGGTGCAAGACAAAAACACTATTATCATACAAGTTCCAGTGATTTCTAATAAATCATTTACTTGAAAAGAGGAAGGGAAAAAAAAAAAGGAGCAAGTAGCAAAACAATACACAAGACTGGAACTTTAAAAAAAATAGCAAAAGAAAACAACAATATATAAATCCAGAGGTAGTCAACGATTGTTCAAATCACCACCAGCCATAAACAGCTCTAGAGCACCTGTCCTTGAGCCACCTAAAACTCTTCTTAAAAGACCCTTTAACTTTGCCTTCAACGGTATAAATCTTATAACTAGCAACCCTCCTTTTCCTCTGCAACTCTGGATCCTTGAAACTCCAGGCTTTTGAAACAGACCCATTTGCAGACTTGCCCTTTTTGAACTTCACCTCCTTGTTTCCCATCTGGGTTTGTGTTGAGGAAGCATAAGAAGCACTGTAACATCTTAGATCCTGCATAGCACCTGAGAAAGTGGGTACTGTTGTTGTTGTCGTTGCTGGTGCTGCTCCATAGTAGCTCTCTATCTGCTTTCTTCCATCTCCACATGACTTGGATCTGAAATCCTCCATCTTCTGATTGATTTCAACTGATGTGCTTCTCTCGCCCCCTAGAGACGAAATCACTCTCACCGTTTATCCTTTTTCACGGGCGTGAGTGAGTGTCTCTTTTGTATAACCGGAAAACAGAAAGAGCTTGGTAATAAAGACGTTGTCGAGGAATCGCTCACTTCAAAGTCGATTATGCGTCGGTCTGATTGATATGAATTAGAAGGCTCTTTATTTGGTCGTAAGCATTTTATCATATGGTATACGACTAAAATTGAGTTTTGCTTCATGATGTTAGATAAAAATATGAGTAGCCTTTATTATTTTAATAGGCTCAAGACATATTGATGTATTCTAAAATTATTTAAAAACTCATGTTCTAATCTTATATTATTATTTTAAAAAGTATATATTTTATTAGATTCAAAAGGATTTTACGAAAATTTATTTTTCTTCCTTTTTTATGTAATTGATTTGACTGGCAAAGGATTGAGATGTTGAGTTTGCACGAGGAACATATTAAAATTCAAACTTACAAGGGGAAGTAACCAATGTGTTCAGAAAAAAGAAAAATTGTACCTAGAAATTGATTGAATATGAATAGAGAATAGTTGTGCTACCTAACTATAAATTTGTCAATGGAGAGACGTTCTATGTGCAAGTTGACAGATTCCAGGGCACATGTATCGAAATAGCCTCTTTAGGGAAAAAAATAAAAAAATGAGAGTAAACTCTTCACAAATAAAAAAAAAAAAAGATCCATAGCATCTTTAAAAAAAGAAAAATAGTCTATTAGATTAAAACATTAGTCAAAAGAAAAGAAGATGATTCTAAGAATAATTTGAGTTTAATACATATAATAATTTAAAAATGCATTATATATTCCAAAAAAAACAATTAAAAGTGATAGATTCAATTCAATAACTTGTTGATCAAAGAATCCCAAAAGTTTTTAATTCAAATTCATAATTAGGCAATGAGATTGGGAAAAAGAAAGAAATAGCTCTCACCACTGAAAAGGACTGCCTCCAATACCTATAAATATGGAGTTGGGCATAATTTCCTGCGGAGGAATGATGCGGAGGATGTTCTCTTTTTTTTTTTTTTTTACATTAGGTATCCTGGTTTAGTCAGACTAATCCTAATCCCCTAGAACCCCACCCCAAGAGCCTAGAGGAGGTAAATCTGGAACTCCAAGATCCC
>JAOTIZ010000008.1:2548747-2569739 GCA_027123425.1 Erythroxylum panamense | reverse complement strand
ACTCGAACTCAAGACCTCCTTGTTAGGGGAGAGTCTTAAGGGAGGAAGTTGGACCAATTGGTCCATCCCTCGTTGTCTGGAGGATGTTCTCTTTTGTTTCATATGGAGGATGTTCTCTTTTGTTTCGTCTTTCTCCTTGATTCCAACAATGGCAACTTGTGCAAGCTATAAGTGTTACCGTTGTGCTTTGTTTAGTTACTCACGGAAAAGAATGTGACCAAGAGGATTTATAGTAACCAAAACACGTACGTTAGAATAAGCATAGTTTAAAGTGCGAAATTTTTTCAACATTCTCCGCCATATGACTTCAGACTTCCTATACACTAGTTAATTTTGGAAACATACATTCACTGTTGAAAATCATTACTATACAAAGGATGCTAAAAGCACGTACCCTTTCATAATATTTCATAAAACATGTTTGGACATACTCCATCATTCTCTCCGACTTTTGGCTAACCTGAGAAATCTATTTCAGAACAATAATAGGACTTTACTGTTGGACAAGCATGCATTCACTGTAAAGAGGGTAGTAATCATTTACAACTTCGCAACAAGATTGATGAAAATGGTATTTCCTCCAACCTCTGCTTTATCCTTCTAGAACTGCTTATACATTGACAAATTAACAAAGCTTATCTGATTGTGAGACTAATTGGGTGATGGCGATGAATCTCCGCATCAGAGAGACGGCTTTTGGCACTTCGGGTTTAAAGTTCAGCGGCAGCCTGGCAACTCAACTTTTGAGAATAGTAACTAACTTAAAAGACTCACTCGTTTAATTTGATCATCTTGATTCGATTTTCTCTTTCCGATTCATCAAGTCATGGTAATACAGAAGCACACACATCGGTTGACCAAGAATGCAGAATATGAACCAGAAGATCATATTCCCAACCTGTGATTTCAAAAGCAAGAACAATTAAGTATATGCTTACAACAGCAATTGGAATAGCATTGTACTGGACTTTGACTATATTGTACTCCTAATACTTTTCAGCTCAATTTTCTGTCAGGCCAATGCTCCAACAGCAAATAAGTTTTGAGTGCCTAAGAAAATTGTACAGAAACTTTACTGTTGCAAACTGGGGCTAGAATGTTACACATCCCATCTAAAAGAGCCTTCTTTAATTTCAAATTTCACAAATTGCTGCCAGCTAAACTGATTTTCTCAGGACATCAGAACAGGTTTATTGTCAAGGGAAAAAAACAAGAAGATGAACATACTAATAAGTTTAGGTAAAACAATAGACATACCATGGAGTTCCTGAACTTATTTTGAAGGAAGTTTGTGAGAACAACCAATGGAACCTGAATCACAGAGGTAATAAAAAAATAGATTTTATTAACCCTGAATCAAGAATGAGCCAAATACAATCTCCAGAAGGAAGATGGTCCTTTCGCTCGTTCTCTCTGCCCCATCGTACTGAGTGTTTGTGGGTTAGAGAGGAGGGTCATGGAGGGGTAGGAGACTTGCAATCATCTGAAAGGTCTCTGACTGATTTTGAGTTAAACTTAATAGTCAAAATGATCTTACCTGAAACATAATTCCAATAAAAGCCCAGAGCTTGAATATGTGGCAAGGAACAGCAATGCACAACTGCAAATAGGAAGATATTGAATACAGATATAAACAAAACAAGAAAAGAAAAACGGACAGGTACAGAAGAGAGTGGCAAAATTTCAGGAAGGTAATGGTGGCACTTATCATTTCACATGTATTATTTAATGTTTCAGAGAATAGTTCTACGTATAACTTGTAAATCTGATTTCAAATTGACAGCTTTGATTATGCCAGTGTGCAGCATCATATCCATATAGTAAAGAATGTCCTTTATATTAATGGCATGCAGCAAGCATGGAATAGACAAAACTTCTGTAATTTAAATCAGTTACAAATCTATAACAAAACCAGATAATACAATATTCTGATCATCTTGACAATCCTCCTATTTTAGGGGGGCCATAAATCAAAGGAAACTCTAATAAAATAGTAAAGATAAACCAGATGGTACCTCGTGAAATATTGCTGAAACAATGAAGGCAACAAGTAACGCTACCCCCTGCATTATTTAAAACAAAATATTTTAATAAACTCCTGAAACTTAAATCATCTAGTTTATGCAAAGATCCACACATGCATTAAAAAAAGTGAGGCAGTCTATCAAAACATTCTAAGAAGAAATTTACAATATTAAAAAATTCAGATGTAGCACGGTGCAATGATCAATTTACACTTATAATTCAGCAAACACTAAACAAAATAAAAGGTGAGAAACTAACCTTGGGTATTTTATTCCGGATGCATGGAAAATAGATATGCCGAACCATCCACTTATGAACAGGCTGAGATCAGTAAGGACTATCAGTAAATTGTTGGACCTACTACTCACACAGACTCTCTTCTGCTAGCATGTTCATACTTATGAGTGTGAAAAAGAATCAAATGGGCACTCAAAATGGGAACAGACAGTCTAGGTAACTTCTCTAAGAAAATGTTGACATGGATACTCTCCTAAGATCAACCCATTGATAGATTCTTATCCCCTTGAATGACAGACATGGTCATTGACCTCAATTTAATAACAATATGCCAAAAGCAGAATTCTAGTTGCATGCCGTAAAACCCCTTTTAACATAAGCAACAGGTCAGGTGCAAACACATGGCAAGAATGCTATTAACTTTTTGGAGTAAAAATAAAGGGCCATTTATGTTTGCTTCTTTATCAAAATTTCAGGTCACATATGAATAAAATAAGAGTGCAAACACCCAAACCTTTGTATAACAGAATCCTATATTTTATCTCAAGTGATCAAAATTCAAAGCAAGAAACACAACGCCTTCTGGTTCTCAAAGTATTACAAGCAGTAACAAGGCAAGATCTAGTTTTCATATCTTCAGTTAATTACAATAAAATCTGTTTGTTAGCAAAAATTATAGAGCATACAATGGAAAACTACAGAAAAAGAACATCATATCTAACTTATAAATAATTAATGTCTTTGCATAAAAGCCTGATTGCAAATGTAAAGAGCATCGATCCAACAAGTTGAAGAAATAAAACGAGTTCTAGGTGAAGAAGCATACCATATTCCACAATCTCCAGTACTGATGACAGACAGATATCCAGATAGCCAAGGAACAAATTAAAGATTTAGAGACTGGAGAATAATAGACAATAATTCTAAAGGAAACTGTTCCTGCACATAAAAACTTACCTCATCAACAGTTCTTGCATTCCACCAATCTTTGTAGAATTCCCGATCACCAAAACGTAGGAGTTCAGCTAGAATATTTAGCCTGTTTTTTGGAAACATGTAGGCAAGGATAATGTGCCTTTAATCAGTTAAGGAGTAAAATAGCGGTGGAAGAAAATGCTCATTCACACTCACCAAAGGTGAAAAAAGCAGTAGAACATGCAGAGCCACACATATAAATTAGGAACGGATAGCTTCAGAACCCTCTCAATAGCATATAAGAGATTTCCTTTCAAGGGGTGTTGCGAGTTCTGAACAAGAGGGTTGATATACTGAATAAAATACCAGCAATTATGTCAGCAATATGATGTGTCACCTCTTATCAGTAAAATGGAAAAATGTGAAACATCCAATAGTAACATGAAGCTCTACTAACTTGTTCTATGATAAATCCCATCAGCCCTGTGAATATTACTAACTTGACAAATTGACGAGCCACCCAATTCTTCCTAACAGAAGCCGTACGAGGATAACTTGGCTGCAAAATCATGTGTAAAAATTAAGATTAGAGAAGTCAATAATGCTTGATGTGTTTATAATAGCATAAATGAGCAAAATTTTTGTGTGGTGTTGAAAAAAGGATAACTGTTACCTGGTAGCATAATGTTGGAGCAACCATGAAATATAACAAGCTCTTGAAGCTGACATCTTGAGTATAATCCACATTCAGAGAATTGGGCAAAGTATCTCCCTATATGATAATTGAGGATGGGACAACCAATTAATCATCAAGATAGATGTGAAAAACAAGGATTAAATTTAAATTGGTGCAGAAGATAGAACACTTAGTCAAGCAAAAGATTCATCTCGTTTTAATTTTTTTTTTGGTGGGTTTTTTTTTACTTTCTTTTTTCTTTGCTTTGTGTGATGGGGAAAGAGGAGGGGCTGTATGGCCTAGGTATTATGAAAAATACACCTAACTGAGCTTCAGCGGTTTTTAATCCCACAATTTGCAAGAAATGACCAGGAAGCAGACAAATATTAACTTATAGAGAGGTGTAGATGACTCAGCTTTTTGACAGTATTACATTGTTACCTTCTCAACTAACTTTGCAATTGCTCTCATATCATAGTTCGTATGTGCGTAAGAAACCAATTTCATCCATACAACGCAAGCAAAAAGCATCAACGTAACACCTGACAAGAAAGCCGAATCACAACTGCATGGTTAAAAAGAAAAGTGAGTCTCTCCATTAACACTCATTGCAATGGTATATAATAATCCCTTCACAGAACAGATAGCTGATAGATATTATGAACAAAAGTGAAATTTTGCAGAAACCTTTATATTGGAATTGTGTATAAATTATTCATATATCATTGCAACAAATATCATTACATCCTGGATAAATTAATCTCCCAAATTTGTTGAACAGACAAAATAATTCACTAGCATTGAAAGACAACTGCAGAATTGATGATGAACTTGTGATGGAAGACATGACTGGAGCAAATAAATCACGGACATGTAATATATATCAGCGCGACAAAATGTAAAATTTTCAGAATTTTTGTTCTCCTCTTGTATGCATTTCCATGGATCTAAACATACCTCAAGATCACAAAAATTGGGTACAAAATTGCTGCTGTCGTGATGAATATATGAAGCAAAACAACAATCTGCAATATAAACTCATAGTTAAAACTGAATAGCTTCAGTAATACCAAGTCATGTATATTCCTGTATAGAGCAACATACTAAACAGACTTGAAGACTTACAGGTTCAGCTATACATTTTCTATATGCCAACTTTTCAACTAGATATGCAGTCAGAGGGAATATTGGCAGAGTAAGGCTGCAATAAAAGCGCACTGGAAGCTTTTAGTTAAATATGAACTAAAACGAAACAAGATATGTGCATTGCCACATGAACATTACCAGCACATAAAGAGGGGCCAATCACGTAATGACCGTGAGCTAAACCAAAATCCAGTCTTAATTAGCCAACCATACTGCAAAAGACCAACAAGATGATAAGCCCTTCAACACCACAAATTCTAAATTTCTGAATCATTCATAAGGATGTTCCCAAGCAACCAATAACAGTGAATGGATATACAAACCTTCATTAAATTTTCAATGATAAGCCTGCTGTTTACAGCTACAAGGACCACTATACAGAGGTTGAAGAGGCCTGCGTGACTCTGCTAAAAGGAATGTAAAAAAAAAACTAATTAACAATCATATAAAATGTGACGAAACGGTACTTGTCGAACGTCACTGTCACTGGCTGTTAACTCGCCATCCTATAACTAAATAAAATTCATTTCCTTTTTGCACCTACCTATTTGATAATCAATTCTCCGAAACAACTTAATTATCAACCAAATGCATCGAAATTCAACCCAAAACCAACTAGTTCGTGAATCACCCGTAAATCAAAAAGCATAATGCTTCTGACAAATACGTGACTAACAGAATTAAGCAAACAATGAGTTCCAAGCACAAGTAACTGACATACAAAGCCTCTACCTGCTTAAATATAGCGACGGAGCTTAACGGACTTTCTTTGATGTTGCGATGAGCCGGCATCGTCGGTCGGTAAAGAAATTTCATGTCCGTTTCACTGCGATTCTCACTCTTATCCGCGTCACCTCCTCCGCGTTCTTTTCCCGTAACACTGAGACCGTCAGTATGCACCGCCGCAGTCGGATTCATCACATCCTCGCCGGATGAACTACCGGACTCGGAATTGTCCGCTTCGGCAGTCGAATCGTTCACGTCTCTGACGGCGCTCGGCCTCCGACGAAGCGAGCGATTCAGTTCTGACGACGATGAGTCGGTCAGAAGAGCATCTCCGGAATCGGCCGTGGCAGAACCACCCTCCGGCGTCTCTAGAATCGCCATTGGAGTAACAGAATCGGTTAGAACCCAAGCAACAACTGATAAACTCTTCCGAGAGGCAGCTTCTAGAAAATACTTAATCTACAGAAAACGCGTAAAAGAGTATGCGATTTTAGCTCGTATGTATAAGAGGTAAGAGAGATAGAGAGTGCGGTTGCTCGTCGTCATGCAAAAAAGGAAGTTACAGGAGAAGGAGAATTGATAAGAGCTAAAACGGATTTCAGTAGCAGACAAATGAGAATATAAAAGGGGTTTACGAGCATAAGCAATACGCTGTTTTAGACTTTCCACTTCCTTCTAGCTAAAGGGGAATGGTAATTTCGGTCAAATAAAACTTAATTAAAATTTATGATTTTAAGATATTAATTTAAATAGTTTAATTTTTCAAATAATATTATTTAAATTTAAATATCTAAACATATAATTTTGATTTGGATCTTCAAAAAAATTAATTTTTAAATAATATTATTTTAATCAATTACATAATAATAAAAACATTTATATTATAAATTGCATAATTTACCAAACGTGCATTTTGAATTTTAATATTTACAATATAATACAACTTAAATTTTAAAATCTTGAAGTGATTAAATTAAAATTTAACATTTTCAAAACTTTTATAATAGATTTCAAATGAACAAAAAATTTAATGAAATTAATTTTTACGATATTATTTATATATGTTTAAATAAAAAATAATTTATTGTTATAAAATTATTTTTTTAAAAATTAATTAAAAAGTAAGTCTCAATATCACGGCCACAGCCCACATGTCGAAACAACTCACTATTATACATTCTTTATAGTAAGATCTATTATTATACGTCTCAAATAATGATTCCACTTGTTATATGACAATGAGATCAACTTTTATTTAAATAAAATAAAATTAATATCATGTAAACATCTAGGTGATGTTTAATTGCTGAGAAAACTCTTTTAAAATTTTCATCTATTTAATCCTTTCTGAATGTTTTGAAAAAGTTGAGGATCAATTTGATCGATTTCTAATTGTTAATGTCTGTTTTATATTTTGTTGTAAATGCTAAGGTTGCAAGTACACTATGATCCCAAGTGAATTTAAGCAAACCTTATTACTAACAGGGATATCAATTTTGACACGACTCGTTCTAATTTTAGCCTTGATTGACCAGACCATAAGAAGGTCACAAGCTAAAATAGTTTAGCCTAGTTGCGACACGAGTTTGTCTGGCCCTGCCCCTAATCCGATTGGAATAATAAAATTGGCATTATTTTGTGATTTTAAAAAAATTAAGAATGAGTTAGGTCTGTTATCTCGTGACATCTTACGGACCACCTAATTCTTGGCTCGATCCGATCTATTGACATCTTTAATTAGTAATAAGTAATCCAATTAATCGGATGATCTGGGTATTGTTATTTTGTTACCAAATTATAGTTTAACATGTTATAATTATGTGTTTTAAGTGTTTAATAAGTTATACTCAAATAATTAATTTAATTCGTTAACATTTTTTATCTAAAAATTTTAAAAATTATTTGAAAATTCTTCCGATTAGACGTCTTTTTCAATTGATTAATTTATACAGCCTATTTATTTATTCATTAAAATTCACAACTAAAGTAATATTTACTTCATATCTGTTTTATTTAATGAGACAAATTTGGGGAAGTTGACTTTGGATTTAACAAAGCAATTTCGGTTCGGATGGCTTAAGTCGTAAGCATCCACATTCAAACCACCTCAAGATAATTCTTCACATATGAGTATGACCAATGGCCACTGCTTTAATTCTTTCAATTCTACTCCAACTCTTCTTCCTTATTCTCTACAAAACGTTTCCTTCAATCAAACAGTGTCATGCTTTTCATTCACTTTGAAGTATATCTAAGTTAGGCCAAGTCCGACCTGACTGCCCAATTCAAACAAAAGTACGTCGTTTAATCTTCAAGCTGAATAGTCAAAAATAAAAAAGTTGAGTGAGATCGCAGGTTCGAACCGTTCTTATGTATGTAGCAGTTTAAAATTTATAGTCAGAGTTTTACCTCCTGTAAAAGAGCTTTCTAACTCGAGTGCGAATTAGTCAGAATATAGATGACTTAAAAGTATCTTTCTTAGTCCAATATCACCCCAAGAAATAAACTGTAAACGGCTTTTTTATTTTTATTTTTATTTCTAATTTTGTTTTCAGAACCCTTATATATGATCTCTTATCTGCACATACTTTATCCCCACACACATATAAATAGTTTGACTTAGCATCTCCTCCAATCTCGATTTTTTTTCAAGTAAAAGACCTGTTTGTTAAATTTAATTTTGGGTTTTAATTTATTTCAATTTTCAAAAATTATTAAGATCATAAAAAGGAAGTTTTATTTTTGTTTCTATTTTCTAAATAATTTGAGTACTACCAACTAAATATATATTATTTAATATATTTAATATATTAACTATTAATAAAAACTACGAACAATTTAATTTAATATTATATATTTAATTAACTAAAACTAAGTATTAATATAAATAATGAATAATTTAGTTTATTTAATATGTAATTAAAGTTTTGTAATTAAATTAAATTAAATTAAATTCATAATTATTAATAAATATAATGCAATTTGAAATATTTTCAAAATATATAAATTTCAAATAAAAATTATTTAAATAATTAAAATAAATATTAATTCATATATAAATCTAATTTTTAAATTAAAATAAATATTAATTCATAAATAAATTTAATTTAAAACTATCATATTAATAAAATAAACTACTTTTATCAATAAATATTATATAAAAATTAAAATAAATTTATTTAATTAAAGATAATTTATCTTTAAATTTTATCTAATATATAATTATTATCATTGTAAAAATATAATTATAATAACATTACCAACTAAACAAAATTTTGATTTTATTTTAAAAAAACAAAAAAATTAAAACTTTTTTAAAAAGTAAAACCTCTCGAAAGTTTAAAAATACCATAAAAATCACGAGAACAAATCCAGATCTTCTATTCTAATTAACCAATTCTTATCATATTGTATTAAATCTCCTCTACGTATTTATAAAAGGCGATAAATTTGACAAACAAATTTTGAATACCATTTTTGGAAGGTGACAAAAATCATTTATTGCCAAGTCTTCTCTTCCATATATGTCAATAATATTAAGGGAATTTAAGCTTCGCCGCCAGACATATCCAAGTAATTTCGTGAATCTGCAAGGCCATGGTATCCCAAATAACCCAAATATAAGAACGATAAATATAGAATCCCCAGTTACAACAAAATTTGCAGTATTCCATCAAAGACCATATGTGGCATCAAGGGACATGGTTCATACTCAAAACGGCAAGCTTTTTACTACACCTATGAAACAAGACGTTAAATAAGAGAGGGTGGGATATATAACAAGGGAACAACATGTAACACTTACCAAACATATTCCATCTTTCTACAAATAATGGGAAACAAAATTTGTTTACAGGAGGTCGGCAACGTTCGATGGCAGCTCTTCAATTACCACATTGTAGAACTTCTGAATGTCAAACAGCATCCTTTCATCATCATTTGTCACAAAGTTGATTGCAACACCTTTCCTTCCGAAGCGTCCACCTCGTCCAATACGATGTAGATAGTTCTCTGGCTGTGTAGGGAGATCATAATTAATGACAAGCGAAACTTGCTGGACGTCAATGCCACGGGCCAAGAGATCAGTCGTAATTAGCACGCGAGATGACCCAGACCGAAATTCACGCATGATGATGTCTCTTGTATTCTGGTCCATATCACCATGAGTGGCAGAGACTGTGTGGTCTCGGCTCCGCATCTTATCTGTCAACCAGTCAACCTTGCGCCTAGTGTTAACAAAAATAACACTCTGAGTAATGGCTAATGTTTCATAAAGGTCACAGAGTGTTTCGAGCTTCCACTCCTCTTTCTCAACATTGACATAAAACTGTTTTATGCCTTCTAAAGTCAGCTCCTCACGCTTCACAAGAATTCTAACAGGTTTGTTCATAAACTTCCTTGTTATCTCAAGAGCTTCAGGAGGCATAGTGGCAGAGAAAACGCCGACTTGAATTTTTGTTGGCAAAAGTTGGAAAATATCGTAGATCTGTAAGCAAGTGGACAAGAGGTTAAAAGCAATAGTAAAACAGTCGACAAAAACCTTGACCGAAAGCAGCAGATAAAGTGATTATGCACCTAAAAATTCGATTACAGAAAAATCAAGGAAGGTAGACCTTTCATATTCTAATATTTCCCTAATTTCAAAACCTATTTTCTATTTGATAGGGAATCTAATTCACAGTACTTCCATGAACAAATGGATATGAACTTGCAAGAATAGATCAGATGAACAGCTAAAACAAAAATAAATGGATGACCTGATCCTTGAAGCCACGAGAAAGCATTTCATCTGCCTCATCGAGTACAAACATTTTGATGTTATCAGCACGAAGCGACTGTCTTCGCAGCATGTCAAATACACGTCCCGGAGTACCAACAACAACATGCACTCCACTAGTCAAAATGCGTTGATCTTCACGAACACTGGTCCCACCAACACAAGCATGCACCCTAACACCAAGGTAATCTCCAAGGGCTCGCATAACTTTTTCAATCTGTTGAGCAAGCTCCCTAGTGGGTGCCAGGACCAAGGCCTGGCATTCCAACAATCCATACTCAAGCTGCTGCAGAATACCAGAACAGAAAGTTGCAGTCTTTCCAGTCCCAGATTGCGCTTGTTGAATCACATCAAGTCCCTGGCAGAAAGGGACAATACCCCTCTGCTGAATTGCTGAGGGCTTTTCAAAACCTACAAAAAGATTAGTTCAAGTTCAATGATCTGATCATCCATTAAGAAAAGGAAACGGAGAGAAACAAAATTGTAAATACAAAATCCTTGATGCATAAAACCACAGAATTCATCCTTCCTCAATTGTTGTCATTTGCATGAATATGTAGCAAGTTGTCAACTCGATATCTCCAAATAAATGCTTTGCTGCATAAAGCATAAGAATATGCAAATGCAACATACGAATGATGGATCTACATCATAACATACGCAAGCAAATATAAGAGTACTATAAAGAAAGAACATAAAACCCAGTAGGGGATACCATATGCATAAATGCCCCTCAGAAGATTCTCTTGCAAACCCATTGAGTCAAAACTTTCATAAACCTCTTCATAAGGTGTAAAGAAATCTTGTGCATCAGCTGCAAGACTGCAGACATCAATATGAATCAGAAACAAATTAGAATGTCCATTTCAGGTATATTAGCACCCAAATATGACAACTAACATGTCGCTGATAAGTACATAAAAAGAAAGGCAAATAACATGAACTAATAACAAGGGGGGGAAATCACGTTTCCATTTTGGCATCATACTGCCGAGCATCGAAGTGTGATCCTTCTGGTATTATTCCTGCCATAACTGCAATAAAAACCAAAATTAACAAATAAGCCATGGTAGTAGACTACTGCTGCAAAAATTATAGCAAGTGGTCGTTGTTCTGCATCAACTAAGTAAGAAAGATCTGCTGTAAACTCCACATCCTATAGGTTATCTACCAAGAAAACAATTGCCCTCAGTCGGGTAGAGTCCAACTCCCTAATCAAGGATCACCTTTTTCTTCACAAAAAAAAAAAGACAAAATTTTCCTGTATACATCCTTGAAAAACTCGAATTCTAATTGATCAAGAATAATGAAACAGAAAAATAGGACAACACGTCCGCGTTTTTTGTTACAGACCTGACCTAGCTTTTCACGAGAAACAAGACAAGCGATCACAAGATAATACTTGCAGCAAAGGATCAAAAAACAATTAAAAAAAATCACAAAACGCGCTGAGAAACAAATCCAAACAAAATCAAACACAAAGCAATACTCAGCACTTAAATCAGTTAGCTTCCTTGAAATCAACCAGGAGAAAGGGCAAGGCAGACATATCAAAAACGTGGAAATCGGAAACCAACAAGAAAGGAAAGCAAATGTCAATTAGTAATAAAAATTGGAAGAGAGAACTAAACAAATTTTTTAAAAAACAAACAAAGTTTGATGGACACAGTAGATGAGAGAAGTGAGAAAAAAAAAAAAAAAGACCTGAAGATGAAGAGAGTGTGATTTGCTGTAATTTGGGGAACTTAGGGTTCTCTGTTTTTTCCCAAACTCCTCAAAAGTCAAGGAAAGATTGCTCAGAAAGCACAAGCACCACAATCAGTGAGCTTTCGTTGGAAAAAAGAAGCAAGGGATATCCTATTTATGCATGTTCAAACGTGATTCGCTCTCATTGTTGTCCAATGACTACAGATCAAATCGAAATAGGATTTCAAGTCGGTATACTTTGGGCTCTTGAAGGCCCATCTCTTTTATGTTGCGTTGTTAAAGTTACTTTTTCTTTTTTTGTTCTTTTTCCTATCCTAACTTTTGTGCAATCAATCAGGAAAATGACACTTGAAAGCTTAGAAATAACCTACCTATTGGCTATGCACTGACGACCTAATAAAGCGGAGGGGAAAATAATTTTATGTGGACGGTCGAAATTTATCATATCCAATTCAGCCTATTTTTATAGTTCAAAATGAAATTGAATAATTCGGTTTCAAATAATAAACAACGTTGCTAAAGCTTAAAGGGTGTATCCGACGGGAAAGTAATAGGCCGACCTAATACTTCTAGATAAAATGTTATTGTTTTATTTAAAATAGTCAAATTTTAAATTTGACTAAACCTATAAGCCTGCTGGTTTAGCCGGATTCTGGCGAAACGGTGCGTTGTCGTTTGGATCCAAGGAATCGATGGCTTCTCGTCGAGCTTCTGTGCTGGAGTATCTGCAAAGCAAAGAAGACACGTCGGGAGTTGTGTCCCGATTAGCCCCTCCGACGCTCAAGTTAGTATTTTTGTAAAGAGTGTAGTCGCTTAGAGCCAGAAGAACTAAGATTTGTGTCGCGTACCTCTTATCATGGTATAATAGTACTTTATATACGACGTGGATGTTAGGTTTAGGTCGTTATGTAGGTCTTTGTGTTTGCATGTGAGACTAACTCATGTGAATGAGCCATGGATGCATAGATTGAATGTCTTGGACCTGGATCTAGCACAATCGACCCAACCACCTGCCATTTAAAGAGACTTTAACAAATAACAACAAAAGATTTAAAGAAGAGATAAAAAAAATTAAGATTTTTAACATATATGTATTGTCCATTAAGGAATTATCTTTTTTTTTATTTAAGGGAATCAAACATAACAATTACACTATTAGTCTAGAAAAATAAATTCCCAACAAATCCTCTATCATAATAAAGTAGCACCCAATAGATGAGGTGGTAAAACCTGTGACTCCTACGTCAAATTAACCGCCATGTTTCTTCGTCTTTTTTAAAACCAAACAAATTTTGAGTTTCGTGTGAGCTTTAAGAACCTTTAGGTTGGATTCGAACACGCTCGAGTCTACTTCTACACAATCCATTACTATGCTTATTTGAAGATTCAAGCGTGTCTTCGCTCTTAATCAACTCTCATTTTAAAAATTAAAATGAGTTGGGACTCTTTTCTCCATGTTCAAACCTTCAACTTAATCTATTTTTGAAGAACTAATCAGCACTTAGACCATCCCCTCAAGGTCAAACTCGGCACCCTTGCAAGTAGATCATATCATTATCGCACCCAGTCTAAAATCTTGCAATAAAGCAAGATCTGAAGAGGTCAATAGTAAGCAACCTTATCCCTACATAATAAAGAGACTGTTTCCGGTAAATCCACATGCAAATGTGACATGAAAAAAAAAAGATACAGGCCAGAAAAGAAAATATTTAGAACAGTTTTAAAAAATGACTAATATTAATAAAAAATAATATATAATATAATGAATGTAATAATATAATAATTTAAAAATAAAATATAATATTAATAAATAGGAATAATAATAATTAATTAATTAATTAAAATAAAATAAAATAATACGAAGAATAATAAAATAAAAAGATTAAAATATAATAATAAAAATATAAATAATGATACTAATAATAATAATAATATTTGCGCAAGAATTTAAAGTGAGAATTCAACCGTACACACAAGGAACGGTAGGCCGCCGCTTTCTTACTGCAGCGAATATGTCAGGCGGCTCGGGTGTAAGTCAGACGCCAAACAATAGACACTTAGCCAAAATAAGTAACATGAAGTCAAACATTCCAGCGCTGTCGAAAAAGGTGAAAAGAAAGAGTAGGCTGTAGGCTGACGAAGATAAATAAGAGTGGTAAACCAAAGGTCCAGCATAGGAATCCTTAGAGCACAATTTGTTAACATAAGTATATTATACACTCAAGCTATAATTCTTAATCAAAGACAAACTTGCATTCTTATACACTGACGATTAGCAGTTTTCCTTAGCAGATCAGACGTTTATGCCTCTGGAGATTCTCAGCACTCTTTTCCAAATCCCGCAATCAAAATATGACGATGCCACCACCGGTGACCCGTGAACTCTAAGAAAACTTTCAGCAAACGACTTACCTACATGCATACTCTATTCAATTAACTCTTTAACCACATCTGCAGCAGAAAGTGCAATAGTGGCTTCCAAACTGGGAGATGATATCTACAAGGCCTCCATAGCCTCCAACTGCAGTCACCTGAAAACAGCGGAGGCCATTGATCAGACATCAGAAGAAGCGATAAGAAAAAGCTGCCAATGTAATTCCTAATGCCATGCTGAACGAAGATGCATGTACCCAGATGTGAAGAAAGTACATTGTAATATATGAGTATAAAATTTAACATATTCCCCACTTTAAACATTTGCTAATGAAAATAGATTTGTTGACTACTAAATGCAAACCATGACATGACAAATATTCTGAGAAGGGAAGCCTTCCCGACCGAATTCATAGTAAGAGCTGTAGGAACATAGCTGAAGATGACTCTAGAAACAACATACGGGTAAATAAAAAAGAAAGCCGGGTGCTTTTTGAACATTAAGCTCCAAAAATTGAAAGCAGCAGTTAACGAAAATAAAGTAAGGGAAAATACCCCTGATGGGTGTACAGAGACAGAAAACGCTGACTGAGGAGCACATGGTATTTGTGAGAGAATCGCTCCACTTATATCAAAACGACTGAGTAGAGGTTCAGCTCCAACAGCTAAAATCTGAGGCAATGACAAAATGATTACTAGGTCTGGATAAAAACAGAACATGATAATTTCTAATAGTTGCCGGTGTCTTGTCATTGGCATCAAACATGGAACTGCCAGATTGAAGTACTCAATGTACAAAGGCCCAAGGAGATCACCAGTACTCCGATGTCATATGTTGCCTAAGGTGAGATCTCCATAACCCAACAATTTTGGTATAGAGTTATGATCTACATGTATGTTCCACAGAAACATTGAAACTTTTAGTTTCAATAGCTACTTGAAATTATACAACCAATATTTATAACCTGTTCAATATTGGGCACTAAACCATTTGTAAAACATTGGCAAAAAGTAGTTCCGTATGAAAAATACGTCCTTTTTTCCTTTCAATGATAGTGGTACTTGAAATAAGGCCACATATGCACCTAAGTTAGAAACACATCAAATATTCTAAGATAAAAAGGAAAAACACTTACTTGATGATCATCAAATTTCACATCCTGTATTGATGCGCTGGTGGAAGTTCTTGAAACACATTCGGAAACAGGAATATTCCAAACAGATAAGCTTCTACCAGTGCTACAAGCCTAAAAATGAAATTGGATAAATAATGTTACATCATAAGCAACCAAAACTAACATAGAACTTTATTATCATGAACACTCCTATCCAAAGTTAAATGAAATTATGTCTTCCAAGGCATGAACTCTCACCAACCAGCTCTCACTTGCATCAAGGGCAATGCAGCTAACACACGACGAGAATCCTTTCAACTTCTTGTCCTTCCCAGGATTAATTACTTGTAAACACTTTCCAGTTTTGCAATCTAAGGAAAACGTAAACAAATAAATGGCAAAGGCAACTTCCCATAACTATAAGGGTGTATATCACCAGCAGAAGTTTGAACTAACTCTATTCATCCATCACTATACTTAGATTGAGTACTGACTCAAATGGCATCATGGTAGCAGTTATATAAATGTGAAACGTAATTAAAAGAAGGGGAATATTGTTCAACTCTTTAAATCAGGATTATGGATAAATCATTATTACATCATGGCTTGATATCCCAAGTTGACTATTTTCAAGCTAAATGACACAAAGATAACAGAGAAAAGTTTTTTTTCCATAAAAAAGTCCTTAAAACATCATCAGCAATTTCTGTCCATGTTCTCTCCTTGCCACCCCAGAACCTTAGAAGATAGAAATAATTAGGAAAGCCTTAAAGTTGCATGTTAAATCAAGATTGTTTCTTCAACTACTTGATATACGATAGGACAAATTGCTTTTGAAAAATAGTAGACTAAAAATTTTGTCCCAGGCCACATCCATGTAACTTTCAGCGAGTTCCTGATATTATTAGCTCATCACTCACAACAAATACAGAATCAAGTATAAAAATTGAACCATAATTGAAATTAAATAGTGAAGAGCATACATATGTTTCAGTTTAACACTTAAATTATTGAAATAAAAGGCCAAGCATTACCCCAAATTCGTGCAGTTCCATCCTCTGAACCAGTTATAATCTGAGCAATAAAAGAAGCAGTAAGAAATCACCCTACATTAACCTGAGTTGTCAGATGGTGATGTTAAAATGGAGCTAAATCTTCCACACCTCCTGGAAAACAGTGACATTTTGCAAACCAAGAGCAGTAAAGAATATCGCATACAATAGGTAATAAAACTGCACATAATATTGAATGAGTTGGGGCAAGGTTTTGTGGTGATTGTGACGAGATAGTAGAGGCTGACCTGATGTGTAGAGTTGCGTGCAACTATGCAATGCAAGTAGTCCGAGTGGCCTTTAAAAACCATCTTGATTTTATTGGTCTCCTGAATAGCTCAATAACATTCAGACTATATATTAATAACAATGCAGGACATTAAAAGAAGATGTCAAATTCTCCAGACTGGAAAAAGTTTACAACGCAGAGCATGCATGGTTATTTATTCACCTTGGAAAAATACATACCACATCCCAGCCATAAGCACAAGAATCACCTGCTGCTGAGTAAATGGCTCCTCTCTAATTCACAACAAACAATGCAATTAACAATTCAGTACGCAGATGGTAAATTCAAATACATCAAAAAGCAGCTGAATATATGTTTGAATGAGTTAGTCTACATGTTTACTCCTTTTTTCACCTAAGAGTAGGGGGAGAGAAAGATTGAGTGTATGAAACCTGAGGGTCTAGAGCAATGGCATTATTTTCTGGAATTGGGGAAAGAGCAGCCCATGGACCTCTGAAGCACAGGAAGAAGATAAGAAATGGAATAAGACATAAAACGAGGCATTCATGAAGCTGTGGCTGGCTAAATGTGAATATTTAATCCTAAATGTGTCTATGAAAACAAAACATAAAAGCTCTTTTGTTTCCATGCACTAAAGCAGATTCTTATCTAAAATTCCTCATCTTATATAATAGTTGATTTTTTACCATGGTAAATATATTTTAATACACAGGCATACCTCTTTCTCTTAGACCTCATATTTTACTTTATGCATGTGCTTATAAGACCCATGGAACAATAAACCAACTCAAATAGTAAATTTGAAACTGAAATCTGGACAATATCAACCTTAATGTTTCAGTTATGCACCTAAAATTTAGGAAGCTTAAAATAACAACTAAATGAATAAAACCATTGCTAAATTGATGAAGTTGAACATAATGTGATAGATATGATAGATTACAAGACACAACAACAAAAAATCAATCCACGAAAGAGGTTAATCCCACAACTTTTAGTAGAAATAATAAATACTTCAAATCAATTAAACTCCGTATACCCGCTCCTCTTTCTCTTGAGCAATACACAAGAACGAAAAAAGGCGAGGGTGAGGACAAAACAGCGATTTGCTATTGATCACAAATGTAGTCAGAAAAGCAAACAACTATAGAAAAAATAGATGGTAGCATATATTGTGTCATTATCACTCACTTGTGCTGGGGATTCATCAGGTCAAGCACAGCATTTACGTGATTTCCTAGGGGAAAATGAAAAAGATTAGGAAAGAACAAACAGAAAAATGGAGCATGACCACAAACAGTAATGCTAAAAACTAAAAATGATCTGTAACTGAAAAAAGTTCTAGAAGGATGAAATGAGAACCAATAAAACAAAAAGTAGTAGCAACCAGACCATCTTTTTCATCTTCCAGATGCAACAAACAACAACTATACTAAATACATCAAGATATTTGAACTCTAATATTGCGGCAGTGAAAATCAATTACCTTGAGGAAGGACAGATAGTTCTGGATTACCAAAGTCTTTCCACCTCCATCCCCGTATCCGACCATCATCACCGCAACTAAAAAATTTACAAAAATGTGAATCTATAATGCATTCAAGACAAATGGTAGTACAGAGCAATTTCCAACAAATTTACATTTATAAACACAAAACAGATCCACAAGTGTATCAGCAGACATAAGTAAAATATGAAACCATGGACAAAAAAGAATCACAAATGAGGCAACTAAAGAATTAATCGCTTTCTGAGGACCAATCAAGCAAAGAACTCAATGCTAAAGGACGATAACTCTCGAGTAAAAGGAACCTGAGTAACAATGTATTTTCACCATTGGCGTAGAATTTGACATCGTACGCAGGTCCATCGTGTGCTTGAATGAATCCATCAGGTTCAACCCTAATGACATACCAATAACATTTTCATTAAATCCAAACGCATCAACTCACTATCGATCGCTCATTCACGGCCACATGGCGCTCGGTGTACTTACTGTTGAGCTCTCTTTCCGCTAAAGGCAACTGGCTGCAAATAACATCAAACAAATGATCAAACAACACACAAGCACATTCTAATCTTATTTAGCGTCAGGGAAAGTTGAATGAAACGCACAATCTTGGAAATACAGGTTGAGAGGGAGTAAGAGGCGAGAGATCCGTCGCTAGAGGCGACGACGACGGCGTCGGGACCGGAGTCCGGAGACGGTGCCCAGGCGGTTCTGAAGACGGTAAGCGACTGAAGCTCACGCTCCTTTAGAATGCTGTCTCTGTATGAATCTTCATCCCAGTTCGTCGCATCTCCCCACATGGTGATTTTTTACTAGGGTTTGGTGCGATCTTGGCCAGTGGCCACTGTCTAAGACTCTCAGTTAGCTTGCACTTCAACGGTGCCGTTGCAAGACGTTTTTCCTTTCCTTCTCCGTTGTTCGGTTTGAGAATTTGTTTTGGAGGGAGAAATTAAACAAAAGCGATAACGAATTAAGCCGGTTTGATTGGTTCCAACTTTATTTTTTTAAAATTTGATTAATCATAAAATTGGATTAAATTAATATATTAAATTATATTTGAAATGTTAAAATTAATTTTTTAATTCAAATCCATTATTTAGATGATGATGATGAAAATGATAATAATAATAATAATAATAATAATACACATTTTATCCGTATTAAAGAAGTTAGGTTTAATAATTAAGTTATTTTTAGTGGCAAGCAAATTAGGTAATTTCTTTTAAATTATAGCATTCTTAGGAAAATTGTATAATTTAAATTTGATTTTCTCTCTTTTTTATTAAATTATATTTAAATTTTATAATATTAATCAAGATTATTAAAAATAATAATATATTCAAAATTTTATTTTATTATCAAATTAATCTGTTAATCATTATGTGATTAACAGTGCTCATATCATGTTAGTGAGATTATTAAGATGTAAGTATCTAACAAATTTATTAAAAATTTAAAAATATAATCCTAATATTTTAATTTGAAATTGCGAATATAACCTTAACACTAACTAAATATCTTTAAATAAAATGATTGACTTATAAATTTTTTGTCATGTGCAATTTTACTTTGTCAATATGACACTATTAATTTGACAGTTAGTAATTATAAAATTTTTATTTGTTCTAATTAGTATTATAAATCAAGCAAAATCTAAATTTTTAAGTGATTTATCATTTTTTACAAATTACGTTAAATTAAAAATAAACTTAATTTTAATCTTTTATAAAATTAAACACCGATTTTGTTAATGATAATGGGTTAGGCCTATATCTCATACTCAAGTTCAGCTGTAGTTGAGACATTCGAAATTTTTAAAAAAAATTAAAAATATAAAATGACATCGATTTATTTATAACCGTATGGTTGCTGTCCCCATACATGGGGACAGATAACAAAACAACAAAATCCTGTCTACCATAAGCGTTTGGTTACCGCATCCAAGATATTGTCCCCTGTCTCTGATAAACAGAGACAGAGAAATCCTGTTAACCCGTTTAATGAAAGACAAGACGCCGTGTCTCTTGTCGCCCGAAGTTTTTTTCCACTGAAGCCAACGTTACCCCTCTCTTCTGTCTCCCACGCTTATCTCGCCGTCCGGTTGGAGTCGGTTGTCTCTTCGCATAACTCTTCTTCGTCGTCCGGTTGGAGTCGGTTGCCGAAGACTCTGGCCAGTGGACAAAGGTTTCGCGTTCCCCGTGAGGTCATACTTCTGCGTTGTTCTTCGATTTGTTCTTCGATTCGAGAATGTGCATTTCGTTGGTAACGTGGTTTGGGTTTTTTTGTTTTAAAGCTCAGATAACCGCACGTAATCTGCGATTCATCTTCCCAAAGACTCCAGATCTGTTTTCCGAAATCAGGTTAGGGTTTTTTTTCTGTTATTTTCTTGTAAATGTCGCTGCTTCTGACATTCTCTTCATCTCGATAGAGGTTCAACCGTTGAGATCAATTTGTTGATCCTTGGCGAATAGTTTGTTGTTGCA